>CM070088.1:1077500-1095000 GCA_036178185.1 Liparis tanakae | reverse complement strand
CGCTTGTTGTCCAGATTCACTCCGGGTTCTGAATCGAGGGAAACTCACTTTTTTTTGAAAGCCTCGGTTCAACGGTTGTCGTCAGCATTTTCTTGTATTAAAATGTTTGTACAGGACTGTCTCAGAAAATTTGAATATTGTGATTATAAAGGCATCCTGGGCATCCATAACACCTCAGCAATGCCACAGGCTGATTGCCTCCATGCCACGCCGCATTGATGCAGTAATCCGTGCAAAAGGATTCCCAACAAGTCCTGAGTGCATTAATGGACATTTACAATGTTTGATTTGGTTTTGCTGTTAGAAATCTTTTTTTTTACTTGGTCTGAGGAAATATTCTAATATTTAGAGATAGGATATTTGAGTTGTCTTAAGCTATAAGCCATAATCAGAAATATTAAAAGAATAAAAGGCTTGCAATATTTCAGTTGATTTGTAATGAATCCAGAATGCATGACATTTTAGTTTTTTTAATTGCATTACAGAAAATAAATAACTTTACCACAATATATGAGACAGTCCTGTATATATCGTAAAATAGAGTATTTCTAAATTAATTTTTACCTTTAAAAGCTCCGTCTCGTCTCCTTTTGACGCATTTATGAATCATCTTTTACAACAGCTGGGAGGGAAGGGAGCTGGAAGCCTGAATGTGGTTTTATATTGTGTGTGTGTGTGTGTGTGTATATATTTGATTTGTGAAGAACAACTTCAGAGTTTAACCAATCAAAACTCACCTGTTCAGAACTGCTTTTAATGTGATGGTGTTCTAAGTTTTTATTGTAATTTTAGTTATTTCTATGGTAAAGCTTCCAGGATGTTTTTATTATGTGATGTAAAGTGTCAGAGAACCTTGAAAAGCGCGATATCAATGTGTGCATTATTAATATTAACAACTTAAAATCCCAATCTGGTGGTTTGCTGACATCCAACCATTTAGTCAATCTGTAACTAAGCAACCAGAGTGACAGGTTCCTTAAACCTCTCCTCCTCTTTAGTGGCACTACGATAATCAACTCTATTAAACTAACTTTAAACACCGTTGTCGTGACCAATAACTATGAAACACGGCGGTAACTGGGCTCTTTGGCTCTCGACCGGAATGAGTTCCAAACAAACTGAAGTGGGAACATTTATTTAGACAAAACCTAGAAGCTGAATGCATTTCAACATCTGCAGGTCCTGATTCATAATGTTTCTCCCACGAGAGATGAAGTGAATCCAGAGAGAGAGAGAGAGAGAGAGAGAGAGAGAGAGAGAGGGAGAGAGACAGAGAGAGAGATTGTCTTTCCATCAGTCCACACCTGCCTGATGTCGCCACGTAGACGAGGAGCAGGCGGGCGCCGGCTTTAACCCGTTCCTATCAGACGAGACTCCTTTCTGATCGAATGCATCACACAAATTAAAGGGAAATAAATTAAACATCGTACAAATATACGTTTGTATCTCCAGACAAGATCGTTCCCTTTGACACTTCACTTTGGCAACGTTGAAGTAACGAGTTGTGCAAAGTCGGCCATGAACCAGTCAGAGATCATTCCCCACACACACGCTCAGCCCCGGGAACCAATCAGAGACCGCCGCCGTCCTCCGGTACACGGGGAGATACGGGCGGCTCGAAACAATTATGAAACCCCCCCCCCCCAAAAAAACATGCCTGATTTTAAATTGTATGAAGTGCAAAAGATGCATTTATGTAAATTCATTATTCTCAAGAAAAAGAAAATCCCAACAATTTAAAAAAAAAAAAGAGAAAAAATAAAACATCCCGACAAAAGATGGAATAAATGTAAGTCTGGGATGATAATCTACAGGTGTTCCTCTATGTATGGATCCTGTGTCGATGATCGATGGCCGTGTGTCTCGTTGTTGACGCTCAGCTGGTTCTGAAGATGAAGACTTTTCATTACAAGCCGTGAACGTCGACACGCATCGTGAAAAAGTCAAATTAAGGAGGAGACATTTAGACATAATCTAGAAGACAATAAAGAGACTTACATAGATTGTTTTCCTCTTTTGTGTTTTAACTTAACAGTCCTATGACATTGTCATATCAAAAAGATTCACTACCACTAACAAGGTATCCCCGATGTGTTTTTAAGTTGCTTTTACCCACATTTGTTTCTCTATTTCTCTCTTGAGATAACCGCTCCTGCCTTCCCGAAGTCGTTATGTACATGAAACCTGTGGCATATGAAGTATGAACCCCTTACACACCAGACGTTGAATGTTTTATACCCAAGAGGCCCGATCACACCCGACATGTGCTGATGCAGGCAGAGTTAGTGTCACAGGTGAAGCGGTGGTTATGGGAGATAAAGTGCATTCAAATGGAGCGTCGCAGCAGGGGGGGGGGGGGGGGGGGGGTCAGTCTTCCTCTTCCTCGTCGCTCCAGAAGGCATCGTCTTCATCAAGATCTACACCTTGGAAGAGTCTGTGAGAGGAAACCAAAGGTCAAAGGTCATACATGTACAGGAGGTGGAGCACAGTCATGATGATCATGTGATCAGGACGACTCACTGGTTATAGCAGGGGGACTGGGGGTTGTTAAAGTGGCTGTACGGGTTGACTTTGCTGAGGAGGCCCAGGCACAGCCAGCAGAAGTATTGTTTACAGGAGGTGCAGGTCATCTTATTACAGCCGTCGGCTTTCTAGAGGGACACGAGAGACACAATGCATCAGCTGGAGAGACACGAGAGACACAATGCATCAGCTGGAGAGACACGAGAGAGACAGTATACATAGTAGATGTAGATGTTTAAAATACATAATCATTGATACATTTTATGTATGTATATATATATATATATATATATATATATATATATATATATATATATATATATATATATGTATGTATGTATGTATATATATATATATAGTTATATACACATATATATCTATATAAATATATATGTTTGAATATATTCATATGTATATATTAATTATATATATATATATATATATACACATACAATATATATATAAATGTATTCATATGTATATATATATATATATATATATATATATATATATAAACTCAAATGACTTGAAAGTCCATTTTTACCATGTATATATATTTATGCACACACACATATATATATATATGTGTGTGACAGCAGGTGTGGAAGTGAAAGCCTGTTGTACCGCGCTGTGGCCAGCAGGGGGCGCCCCACCTGTATGTTGGTCCCACAGCGTGGGCAGCATTTGCAGTTCTCGTTGAGCCAGTCTCTGCTGAAGGACTCTTCCACAGCTTTCTGGATCACCCTCTTCCCGAAGCGCTGCTCCATGAACTTCTTCCCCACCGCCGTGGCCGACAGGTACTCGTCTCTCAGGTTACGCAACTCCTCTGTCGAACCAGGCAGCAAACACAGGGATAATGAGTCTACATGTTTGTATATACATGTCTGTATATTTGTAATACGTCACTATTGCTGCACTCGAGGAAAATCACCATTTACAATTCATTGACGCACGAGAGACTTCACGTGAGTTTGGATTCCAAAATCGAACATCAAAACTCTACGTTTTAGTTTTAGTGAACCGTGAGTTGAAGTTCACAAAGTCAGACAACAGTCAGTGATATAAAGAATACACAATCCAAAAAGTATTATTACGCATTTAAGTTAATTTCATGAGTTTCTTCGCTATTTAGTATTCACCCAAAAAGATTATCTCAAAGATGTAAATTCAGCATAAGTAACTGAACATCGAGATAAGTCAACACTGACTTTTGAATGTTGCTATATATATATATATATATATATATATAAAATTTTGTTATATAAGAATAATGTGATATATTTACATTTTAATGAAATATTTATATTTTTTAATATATAAAAATAATGTTATATATATATATGTTTATTTTTTTATATAAAAAAATAATGTTACAAAAGTATATATATATATAAAATGATATATTTAATATAATAGAATACATGTATATATAAAAAAAATGTATTTTCTATTTTAGATATTTTTATAATAAAAACATATATGTTGTTCTCTTCCAGTTACATTACCTGCAGGGATCTTGCAGTGGGAGAGGCCGTGGTAGCCCAGCTTGCACAGTGTACAAAAGGCATACTGGCAAGCCGAGCAGATCCCCATGGTCGAGTCCGGCTCCACCATCACCGCGGTGGCGCAGGACATGCGGGGGCAGTAGACCACGTCGGCCATGAGGTCCAGACTGGACTGGAGCAGCAAGCGGTCGTAACGGGCGAACAGCTCCTCGTCCACCAGCTGCTTCACCTGAGAGACGAAGACGAGGTCAAAAAAGGTCTGAAAAGCATTCCTTTGGTTTATTTGATGAGGAACATTAATAAAAACATTTATGTGAATGTGCCAAGAGGCTATTTGTTCTTCTGTAGTCCCGAGAGGTAGATGTCACAAGCCTAAAAACATAAGATGACATATACAAGGTTTACACAATATTTAAGCTTTTCAATGCACAAACAAGTAATAGTGAGAATAGTGATTATACTCTTAGACGTCATCAAGTACTAACAAGACGCGCAACTTCAAAACAGACGAAGAGAATAAAATAAAAGGAGGACTCTGTTAAAATGAAGAGAATAAAAACATCAGAGACACAGAACATAAAACAGGGTTCTTACGCATTTTGACCGATGGATTTCCAGGACTTTAAACCAAATTTCCATGACCAAACTGAAATCTCGGTATAAACATAATATTTTGTGGAAAATTGTGCGTATTGAGAGCGTAAACTGAGCATAAACTGATAGGTGTGTATCGATTCATGCTACCCTATAAAAAAGAAAATGCTACTTTATGGTTTTATACATCTGTACATCAAATAAAGGCATTTTTTCTGTCATGAGTCTAATTATAAAAAGTGTAATGAAATTGATTTATATCAGGGTTATATCAGGTGATGTCACTCACCGTTATCAGCCGTGCATAACGTGCAACTCGGATAATCGACTCGGCGCATGCGCAATACCACAAGGCAGCGTTTTTTGACAAGCAGCATTAAATGACTTATATAATGGCTTATATTTTGAGCGTCTTTCTTTAAAAAACATATACATTATTTCAAACTCGGCGTAAATGAACATGTGATTATAACAAATTTCCGTGACTTTTCCAAAACTTTTATGATTTACGTTTTTTCCATGACTTTTCCAGGCCTGCAAATGACCATTTTAAAATTCCATGACTTTTCCAGGTTTTCCATGAGCGTACGAACCCTGATAAAAGCATGCAGAGAAAATTAAATACATAAATCAGTCCACTGGGAAGTGATTTTACACACACACACACTCACAGAGACACACACTCTTTCTTTTACCTGCGGCGGCGTGGCTATGGAGGTACATTTGGGCTCAGGGCAGTTAAGGCACTGAACGTTGCCGTCCCGGATCTGGATCTGGAAGTACTCCGTCATGCAGGCCTTGCAGTAGACGTGCTGGCACTCCTTGAAGCAGAGGCAGTGGGCGCCCAGCTTCTCCACGAAGCAGATCCCGCAGCCGAACACCTTGCCGTCGAACGCCTTCTGGCGCTGCTCCTCGTCGAAGTCCAGCAGCTGAGGTAGGAGGTCGGCCCGCGGGTCCATCACCAAGACGGCCCGCGGGTCCGTTTGAGACCACAACGAGAACTGCGGCTGGGACTTCTCCTTCTTGGCTTCCCGCTGCTTCTCCTCCGCGGTTTCACACGGACTCCCGCACTGCGTCAGCGCTGGACGCAAACGGATAGAATCACTCAGAAAATCCACCACAAAGAACCGTCGTGAGGTCCTTAAAGACACTCCAGCTTAATAATAGAATGTTATAATGCAGTCGTCAGACTCAGCATCACGGCCGCCTCTTAAAGGGACGGCAGTAACTGAATAACCTACTCAAACATATTGTTAAATAACTCTCTTTGCATTTGATTATTGTTTAATTGAGTGTACAAATATTGTACATAACAAAATGTCTCTAATATTATAGTTACTATTATCAATTCATTTAATTTGAAACCTTCAAAATAAAAGCCCGGGATATTTTTCTTCAAATTCTTTAAGAAAGGGGACCATGTGTCTTTCAAGCCATCAGGGGCCACAGAAAATGATGTGAGGGGCGTGTTTGACGCCTGTGACGCGTGTCCTTTGGTGATTGTACTTTAATCAAATAGCGATCTTATTTGAGACACCAGCAATTATTTTATCACAAATCATGCAGTGTGAATAAATAAACTAACGGCAGGTGTTGTACGCCGATAATCTACAGAATAGTAGGAGAGCAAATTCATGTTTTTGAGGACGTGATTCTTCTTCAACCCTCCTGTTACCTTAACATTTAATAACATTGACCCGTGGGGGCAATTTGACCGCAGCAATTAAAACCTCCAGAAAATGATTAGAATTTATATTTGTTCCCAAGTTTAAGTGTCAGATACTTTAGGTTTATTTGTTGACTACCTGAATAGACCTTGAAATAAATTAAGAAGTTGATATTCCTTATATGTTTTACACAGAGAAAAACAGACTTGGGCCAAATTGACCCCAAAGAACACCGATGCGTACAAGTTGTGTACAGGACATTGATGTCAATCATTTTTATAGAGACGTTAAACTTTGAATGGGGTCAAATTGACCCTAAAGGTAACAGGAGGGTTAAGCTCAACTTCAAATAGCCGGTGTGAGACGCAGCTTTGCTAATGCATGAAGCGTCCAAAATACAACTCCATACCTGTGGCTGCCGGGTCGGTTTTCCTGCGCTCGCCGCCTGCTTTACTTCCCGCCTTGATGACTTCGAGAGGAGACTGGAGGCCCAGAAAGCCCAGCGCCTCCTCTTTGAGGAACTGGATCCATGTGAACAGAACCACGCAGCCTCGGTTCTCCTGGCACAGCTCGTCCAGACGTCTGCACAGAGAGCTCATCTGAGGAGGGACGGTAGCCAGATAGTGAGGAGGCTTTCTTTCACAACAATAACTCAAGACTCACTTCTCCTGAGTCGACTCCCGAGTTATAAACTACTTAACCGACTTTTGTTTTGGCGATGACGCAAAGAATTATTAAAGCGAACGTGGATTCTCACCTGCGCTCTCGTCATCCATTTGGAGCTGAGAGTGAAGACCGGGAAAGCCGTGGAGGGGTAGTCTGCAGGGAGCTCGAAGTTCAGCACCAAAGGAGGCAAGAAGCAGACGTGATATTCCGTCTGCTTCTCTCCTGCAACACAGAGAAGATGTAGTTACGTTCCCGTAGCGGGGGGATCAATGTGCCTGGATAAGAGAGGAGCATGAGATGACTTTATGAAAAGCATCAGCAAAAGAGGCTTCGCTCCGCGGACCTTTGACCACCAGCTTGAAGTCCGGAGGGAGCTCCAGGCAGAGCTGGATCTCGCCCCCCTGAGCCGACTCTGCCTGGTGGAACTCCTCCTCATCGTAGATGCTGGCTAACGCGAGCAGCTCGTCCTCCTGGGCTTCCTTGTCCTCAGACATTTACATTCCTGAGAAACAACAACAACACAAAAGTTCAGTAAATGACAGAAATGGATCATTGTTGTGAAAATCTAGCGAGTTAGCGAGGGCCAAACGACCAGAACCGACTGGTTTACCACGAGCTGCAGCACCGGCATTCACACCTCAACACACTGATTATTAAACTTAAAGTTAGTGTATATCGACAGAGGAGTGGACCATGACGTGTTTACACGGCTAACGCAACTTTGTTGACACATAGCTAATCTTAGTCAACGTCAGGCTGTCTGTGGCCTCAGAGATAGCACGCCGAGCTAGCAGAAGTAAAACTTTATTTAATTTAAAAAAACAACGTGGATATTATTCACGAGTGTGCATATGAGTGAGAACAACGGGTGAGGGGGTAAAGTGGTCAACTTCAAGCCGACCGGCACACAGTGAAGCTAGCTAAGTTAGCAGCATGCAGGAAGGGGGGGAGCTAGCTAGCCACGTTAGCCGATGTAAACAGTTACTATGGCTACCGTCTGTAACGGCTCCTCTGTGCGGCGGAGCGAGGCGACACGGCAGGTATGCGGGGTAAACACGTTGCGGTTCTTACCTTTTAAGAGCAAAATACTAGCGAGTTCTGCCCTGTGACTGGTTCATGACTGGAGGGACAGGGCGGGTGCGACAGCGCGGCCTGCTGGCCGGTTGGTGTACTGCAGGCGGAGCTCATTCAGTAACAACACACGTTCATATTTATATACAAAGGTGTAAATTACTCTGAACATGCTCTGTTAATACGTAGACTATTTCCCGTACGAATTTATTTTGTAAGTTATTTTGTATGTTTTGGGTTCTTTTATTTGCAAGTACTTCCGGCAAGACCGGAAGTAGATGTAAATCTCGTAACATGACTTCGCAAAGAGTCCGTTAGCTAAGTGTACTGGAGGAAAACGGTGTTCATGAGTGTTCTTCTTACTCCGTGAACTGTAGTATTTATGTAACGTTATATAAGTAAGAAGAATACTAGCGAGTCCTGTGACTGGTTCACGACTGCAGGGACAGGGCGGTAGCGACAGCGCGACCTGCTGGACGGTTTATGTACTGCAGGCTGAGCTCATTCCCGTTCATATTTATTAGGAAAAGCTATTTTGTATTTTTAGGATTCATTATTTTACACTTCAGTGGAAGTTTAATAATTGACACCAACTTTATTTAATTAAAGAAATTATATTCATATTACCAAATACCAGATAAATGAATGTTAAATGCTTTGATGGCTATATTATTATTATTATTATTATTATTAAATATTATAACAATGACTATTATGCTTTATTACTAAGATTGTATTAACTGGGTCAGCAACTACCAATTTTATTAATTTAACCCCGATTCACGATGGTATTGTTCAACTCTGTCTCTTCCGCCTGCTGCAGAAGATCCTCGTTTTCATTTATTTATTTGAATAAATTTACATGCAGTAAAATGTGTCTATTATGTTCAGCGTTGAACCAGCCGTAACTCGATATGCCATTTAATCTGCCATGTGTGTGTGTGTATATATATATATATATATATATATATATATATATATATATATATATATATATATTCGCTCGACTATAAGTTTGTGAAACCTCAGATCAGAGTCCGATATATTTAAAAAGATAGTTTTGTCAGTGGAAGTAAACCAGGAGTCAGTGTAGTTTTGGCATCGACTGTCAAAATGTTAATGAAATGTTCTTCTAGTCTTTACCCAATGTGGCCGAGCAAGAAATCTTTTGCATCAACAATTAAATTGAAAGTATACTGTGGTATAAATGTGGTACCTCTCCTGTCTTATAACCACATGCATGCTCTCACTGATAGTTATCATGTTGGGACGATGAATGGAAGGTCACGATCTTCCCACAAATAACACAGTCTCTTCATTGTTTTGTTCCAAGATTTATTTTTGCTTTTTGTTGGTGATGCGGCAACAACAGCAGCCCCCGGACCACCGTTCAAACTGTTAAAGTAGTAGAAAAGAAAAAAACAGTACAATGCTACCAGAGAACCAAAACAGACCTTTTTTTGCTTTTTGAATGAGAAAAGCCAAATCAATGAAATACTGCATGACAGTAACTCATAGTACCTAGTGTCAACATACAAGACAAGTCAACTCATAAAAACGCCTCAACTTGAAACTAAATACATCATAAACCAGCAGTTACAGTTACTTGAAGTCATGTACAACTTGGAATCTGTGTTCTCTTACATATGCCTCTGGACCTATTTAGACGCATTATATTTTACATAATCACGACTCCTGTGTGTGATGCTAGTTTTCTTCTGCGCGGCCACTTTGCTAACGATTCTTAAAATCAGACGCTCTCGGCGTAGATGTGCCGGGGAGATCCTGAACGCATCTTTAAACATAACGGCCGTGAAAGCAACACGCAGAAAGCAGTTCCCGCACGACGCCGACCGCCTTCTTCGTCTATTCAATATTAATAGGATGCAATTTTTTTTTGTATTCGTCAAAAGAAAAGAAGGAGACGCGACATGCCGACGAGGCCGACGAACACGACGAATGGGGACGCTGTCGTCCGCACGAAACCCTCGGCAGGACGACAGTCGGTGGCGCGCAGCAGGACAGACGGCGTGCAGCCGGGGCCTTTAGTCCATGTCCATTTCCGGGAGCTTGCTCTCCGCCGCTCCCTGCTCCATGCCCGCCGCGGACGGGGCTTTGTCCGAGTCGCCGGGCCCGGCTGCCTCCTGGCCGTTCACGGGCCCGTTGTCCGTCTTCTCCTCCTTGGGGGGCTCCACCCTGGGCTTCGGTTTGGACACCACGGGGTTACAGGCCGAGTAAAGCTCCTGTACGGGGAAGCAGGAGGAGGAGGAGGGAGGAGGAGGAAGGAGGAGGCTTTAATAAAGCAAAGTTTCACTCACTTGATTCAGGTTTTAGTTTTGTTCACTAACTTTTAAAAACTAAACTAAGTTGATTTCTCCAACCTATCACTCATCCTTTATCTTGGATGTGTGTGTGTGTATATCACTCTCAGTACCTTTATCTTGGATTATTTATATATATTAAATATATATATTTTAAATATATATATATATATATTTAATATTTGTGCCTTGAATGCACTCTCAGTACCATATATATATATATATATATATATATATATGTATACATTATCACTTTCAATATCTTTATCTTGGATTACTTATATACGTATATATATATATATATATATATATATATATATATATATATATATATATATCTCTAGCGCGCGCTCTGTCTCAATACCTTTGTCTTGAATCTCTCTTTCTCTCTCTCTCCCTTTATCTTGGACCTTTCTCTCTCCCTTTATCTTAGATCTCTCTCTCTCTCTCTCTCTCGCTACCTTTATCTTGGCCTGGATCTCTACGACGGTGACCACTGGGTCCAGGGTGAGGTCCTGGTTGTTCTGCTGGTTCATCTTGCTGTTCATCCAGCTCATGGCCTCCTTCACCTCCTTTTCCACCCGAGTCACTTCCAGCTCGTCCAGATGGTCGTACAGCTCGTCCTGTTGGGGAGAAGCAGTCGTCATGACGACCGTCTGTCCTCACAGAACCACGTTAAACTGATAGTGACCCCCCCATCCTGTCGCTCCAGGTGAGTCGGCTTACCTTCGCCTTGTAGGCTTCAATGATCTTCATGTACATCTGGATCAGTCTGCCGAGCTCCTGGAAAGCTTTCGGTCTCTCCTCGGCTTCCAAATACCTCTCGTAGATTGGCTGGCCCATTTTCTGTAGAAAGAAAGAAATTTAAATAAAAAGATGTAAAAGAAATATAATTTAAAAAAATGCTTTTTAAAATTGTTAATCGTTTATAAATAAAAACTAGAAAAAAATATATATTTTTAAATATATAAAATAAATAATGTATATAATAAGAATAATAAATTCGTAAATTAGCTGGCCCATTTTCTGCAGGATGAGGAAAACATTTAAAAAATTCAAAATCGAAAATATATTATAATAAAATGTTTTTTATTATATAAATACATTTAAAAAAATATACTTTTTTAAAATTATAATAATAAAAAATTATACAACAAATAATAATAAAAACATTTTTATAAATAAAAAATCTAAAAAAATTGTAAAATATATATTTTTTTAAATAACTAGAAAAAATAAGATTACAAAAAAAAAAAGTTACACCACATTTAGTCATAAGACAAAAGATACCAACAACGTAGGCTCATTTATCGTGACAGAATAAACCAAAACACTTGGACTCTAAATATCATCTTTCTACTATAGCAGTATAGGAGTGTGGCATCTCGTATCCCTGTCAGTCTCCCGTCTTCCTTAAAGGTTTGAGTGCAAGCGTCTGTACCTTGAGTTCAGTCAGCCTGTCGATGTACACTTGTTTCAGCTGGTCCTCTCCGTCTTCATACAGCCAGTTCTCTGTGTCCTCCAGCCTCAAGGAGAATATGTCACGGTCCTACACACCAGAACAAAACGTTTAAATACACGCCGTATGTCTGGATGTCGGTGAAGACGAATGTCTCGCGTGCGCCGGATACTCACAGCCTCATTCACGAACTTCTCCAGGGCCCCGTGCAGCTTATCCCTCATGTCGTACACGTACTCTTCTACGTTGTTCTTTGCGTCGTTCCTCTCCTTCTCCAGCTTGTCCTGCATGATCATCTTCCCCTGGAGGAGCGACACGGTGGCCGTCAGTGGAAGTGCACGCAAATGAATAAAAAACACTTGAGGATGGAAGGGTTAGGGTCTAAAAAGTTTGAGAACAACTCAATTCCTCCAGTTTTTATTAAAATGCAAGTAGTTTATTTTCTCAATGTACTCTGAGAATAAAGAATTGAACAAATAAACAATTGGAGATAGAAATAAATAAATGATGGTATGTTTTTGTTTAACTAAATGTAATCTAAATGTTTGATATCACAGCCGAACAGACTTGTAGAGCTTTCTTTCTACAATGGAAATCAAATATAGTTCAGAAAGTATATGTAGTGTATCCGGTCATTTTTCAAAATAAAATATTTTTCTGACTTTGATTTAAAAAAAAACATAAATTTTTGGGGACCGCTGCTTTACAGCCTTGTGTATATATTTAGTTTCCTCTGTATATTTAGTATTTTAGTATTTAGTATTGTGTTTTATTTTGATCTTTTATTTTTATTAATGCTCTAATGTGCACCAACTGCTGTGATCCTGACATGTCCCCACTGTGGGATTAATAATATCTTATCCAAATAATCACATTTTAATGTAACTTTATCCTATTTAAATCTGCATCATAAAATGTGGGAAAACAACAATTGGAGAAATGTGACATGTCGTGGTATTTAAATGTAATAAACCTGTGACGTATTTAAATGGAGAAGTTAGAAAGCTCTAAAAAAGATCCGATATAAATATTAAACAACGATGTGGAAGACGTTTTAGAATATGAGATCGTTATTCATCAGATAGAGAAAGCAGAGCTATTACTTCATGAACATAAATTATAAAGTAAACCTTTTCTCTCAATTAATAATAAATAAATTATAAAGGAAACCTTTCCCCGAGACGTCGGCGGTGGCTTCTAGAACATTACCTCGTTCTCCACGGACATGTTGAGGACGTCGTCCGACAGCTGGCCGTACAGGTGGTTCTCGACGGGCAGCTCCACCGTCTTCGTCTTCACTTTGGGCTTCTTGGCCTGCGGCGGCTGGTCCGTCTTCTTCGCCTGCTTGCCGTCTTCTGTTGTCTGAAAAAAGAGAAGAAGATGTAAATAATTGAAACCTGCGCAAATAGAAAGGTTCAACTATGACATAAGTATAAATATGTAACGTGTGCTTCAGCTGTTTCCTTTCTCCACGCTGTATTCCTTTGTTTACTTCCTTCTCTCTTAGCACAACAATAGGGGAAGAAGGATGTAAACAAAGCCGGTGTGATTCTGCCATGTCAGTGTTTCCCCTACCAAGGTGGCCGCCCACCCCCCTGAAATCAGCCCGGTCCCCCTGAAATAACCCTGCCCCTCTTAAATCACCCCCGACCCCCCTGAAATCACCCCGCCTCCCTGAATTCTGCGTTCCTGCTGTTGCCCTTCAAAATAAGAGCTCAACATTGAGCTTTATTTGAGAGAGGCTGTATCAAGCCTGCAACCCCATTTAAAAAAAGAGTCGTAGTGAAAGCTCATTGCAGCGTTTTATAATGATAAAACGTGATGACTCACACATACCTGCACTCGTTGTGTTTTGCCGGGGGGCGTTCAAGTGCTTGTACTGGCTATTAAAGCATGAAACGGCTATATATTTAATACATTTTAAATACCCTAACCACATCAACTAGCTAATCTGTTGGGCTGCACCTATTTTGACAAGCCCAATAAGCTTGTTCTGTACATGTTCATCACATTTTTTGCTTTGCCTTATGTGATCGCTATATTGACAATGAATTCGATTTTTCTTGCATAAAATGTGTTAAAGACTTCTTGTACTGCATTTGATTGTCAAAGCTGTAAACCTAGGGGAAACACTGCATGTATAATATCTAAGATGTATTAGCATAATGTCGGTTTCCTTTAAGCCCAGCACACACCTCCATCTCCTCCACCTCCGATTTGTTGTCTCCGTTGTCGCCAACCTGGACTTTCTGATCCTCCTGGTCCACGAGCATTTTGTTCTGACGCACGGGAACACAATGAAACACAAAACACATCAATTGTTGTAAAGATAATACATTATCGCATTTTGCAGGCTGGTCAAAGCGAGTGTCAGCCGTACATTATATATATATTTTTTTCTTTCTTTATATATATATTATTATTTGTTATATATATATATATATATATATATATATATATATATATATATATATATATATATATATATATATATATATATATATATTTTTATATATTTTTATATATATTTTTTCAAAGAAAATAAATATATATTTAGATATATATTTTTAATATATATATTTTTTATATATATATATATATATCATTCTTAATAAGAAATATTTTATTTATATATAAGAAATATTATATATAAGAAATATTTTCTTATTATATATATATATATATATATATTACAAATATATATCTAAATATATATTTATTTTCTTAAAAAAAAATATATATATATATTATTAATATATATATATATATAATTCTTAATAAGAAAAGATATACATATATACAAATAGTATTTGATTGCGTTTGAACGCTCAGTTGTTTGAGTGGCAATAAAATCTGAACACTTGATGCAGTACTTTGGGGGGAAAGGTCAAACAGTTGGCTCTGGAGCGCAAATGGTGACGAGCAACAACAAAAATAATGCCAGTAAAAATAACAAAGGAGGCATTGACAACTTAATTCAGTCTTCTTGTTGAGGCAAGACATCTAAATTCCGATGACTTTACTGAAATAAAAGAACCGAGGCGTGGTCCGACTGAACGTGTGAAGGCTATCTGAGGTGAAACAAAGCAAACAGCCTACAGATAAAACACGTGCGTGTGTTTCTCTCACCACACCTGTAAACCACCACTCATGTGCAAACACGAGAAGTACACACCTCCTCCTCTTTGCCCGGCTGGTCCGTCTCGATGGGCTCCTCCCCCTCGGCAACCTTCAGGACCTCTATGAGCGAGGCGCTCGACACGCTGAACATGCCGTGGACGTTGACCCGAACCTTCACCTTGACTTTGGAGCTCTCACCAGACGCCTGAGGGACCACGTTGTGGACCAGGAACTGGCCTGGGGGGGGGGGAGAATACATGGTTAGAACAGGAGAAACGCAAACAGATCTAACGTAAACCTCAAAAGTAGTTTCCCAGAAATAAACTTGAAAGTTAGAGGTTTTTCATGCCAGGGTGCAGGTGCAGGTGCGTACCGATGGCGTTGTTGGGGTAGGGCAGCTCTTTGGGGTTGTTGTAGTAACCGTCGAGGGTAAAGGGCTCTTTCCGGAAGAAGGTCAACACTTTGGAGAAGGGAGCGGCGTGGTTCTTCTGGAAGACCTCACAGTCACTGGGAAACACGGCGGGCAGGAGGTTAATGAGCAAACGGAAGGTGAACCATCTCAGAAAAGATTTCGCATTGCGGGGAGTTGGGATTTTAAAATGATCGAGTAAAATGTGAATGAAACTGGACGTAATTAAAAAAAAGTTGTCTTAGCTGCAAGTTTGGGTAAGAGGAGCGCAGTTATCTTATATTATTAAGAGGAGAGTGCATCCACATGTGGACCAATGGGTGTCCAGGACTTTAAACCAAATTTCCATGATCAAACATTTTGTGAAATTTTGGTGCAGAAAATGTCGAATTTAAACTAACAATAAGAATTCCAAAACATACAGTATACAAATAACCTTACATAACAAAAATTAATGACAGACAGTAGTTTAATTAAAATAAAAATTTTTTTTATAAAATTGCTCTGGTAGTATGAAAGTTAAAAAAAATAAAAAAAATAAAATAATATATATATATATATATATATATATATATATATATATATATATATATATATATATATATATTATTTTGTTATAAACTCAGCGTAAATGAAGATATAAATAAATAAATATTTGCCCAAAACTTTTGGGATTTCATTTTTTTTTTTTTTTAAAGGACTTTTAGAGGCCTGGAAGTACTCTTTATTTAAATTCAATGACTTTTCCAGGTTTTTATTCCTGGCAGTTGTATATTTTGCTGATTGAAATAAAAACACTCATTCATTCAGTGAGGTTCAAACATGAAGTAAACCCTCCAGAGATCCTACCTCAGTCCCTCCTCTGCAGCCGAGTTCCACTTCAGAGAGATGGAGTAGGGGACGACGTCCGTGATGGAGAACTCCCGGACTTTGAATGCTGGAGACAAGATGGCGCACTGCGGAGCGGGAAAGAAATAACCATCAAACTGTTGCATTGAGGTCGTTTTCTTTTTCTGACTAGCAGCAAGAAATTCAGCATCAAACCCAAATATTCAATTTATAAAAGGAGAAAACGAAAAGCTAGATTGTTTATACATTTGTGGAGTTGTTGCCATCGTGTTTTTGTTCTTTAAACCAAATTTCCATGAACAAACATTTTGTGAAATCTCAGTGTATACACAAGTTTATACCTTAAACAACAATAGTTTGATTAAAAGAATAAATATATATATATATATATATATATATATAAATGTTTATTCTTTTAATAAAACTGTAAATTAACATATGAATATAACATTTTTCAGGACTTTTCCCAAACTTTTGTGATTAAATTTTTTGGAAATAAATATTTTTAAATTCCATGACTTTTCCAGGTTTTTCATGAAGGTACGAACCCTGAATATAAAACATTTACAGGACTTTTCCAAAACTTTGGGGATTAAATTGTTTTTTCAAGGACTTTTCCAGGCCTTGACATAAACATTCTAAAATTCCGTGACGTTTCCAGGTGTTCCATGACCGTACGAACCCTGATATATTTAAAAAGGACAAAAACAATGGGAAAAAAATCCTGGAATGACAAATAAATCGTGTACAGGTGAGCCGTGTACAGGTGAGCCGTGTACAGGTGAGCCGTGTACAGGTGAGCCGTACCTGCAGAGCGCAGCCTCTGGCCACGGCCTCGTCCGCGTTCAGCGTGGTGCTCAGCTCCTTGCCGAAGAATTTGCTGATTCGCTCTTTGATGGACGGGATTCTGGAGGCCCCGCCCACAATCTCCAACGCATAGATGTCTTCCTTCTTCAGCTCTGGATGACAGGAAGCAGAAGACGAGGGTGACACAACACAGGTGTGTTAACACTCTGGGACCAGGTGCAGGAGGAAACGTGTGCTTCCAGAAAGTTTAAAGATATATTCTCTTAATAAAATGTATATATTTAGGTTTTCTTTAGCTGACGCCATCAAATAACACCAGTGCAACGTTAAGGATTTCTTCAGTAAGAAGCCATAACGAGAGGGCCACGTGTTGACGGGGGAAGTCCAGTGGCTAATAAAGTCGAGATGCACTCACTGGCTTGTTCCATGACGCTGCGCAGGGGACCCTCGACTTTGGCCAGCAGCCCCGCACACATCTCCTCAAACTGACCTCTGGGGACACACGGTCA
>CM070088.1:957500-1075000 GCA_036178185.1 Liparis tanakae | reverse complement strand
CGATCTGCGCTGCGTCCATGACAGACCTCCTGTCTGTGTCAGTGAAATAACTCGGGACCTGAGCGGGGGGGAAACGATGCAGATGAGGGAGTCAAACTCATGTTCAGTGTCATGGCCGCCCTCAAAGGGTTGCAACTGAAACATATAAACGTATAAACTATTCCAACTTATAGTAAATAACTCTCTTTGTATTTGATTATTGTTTATTTGAGTGTAGAAATATTGTACATACGAAATTGTCTCCAATATTGTCAAATAAATCCATTTGATTTGAAACCTTCAAAATAAAAGCATGGGATGTTTCTTCAATTACTTTAAGAAAAGGTGATCATGTGTCTTTCAAGCCATCAGGGGCCACATACAATGAAAATGGCTCTAATATTATAACATAAATCCATTTGATTTGAAACCTTCAAAATAAAAGCATGGGATATTTTACTTAAATGTCTTTAAGAAAAGGTGATCATGGGCCTTTAAGCTGTCAGAGACCACATAAAATGACGTGGCGTGCCTTGTGTTTGACACCTGTGCTTTAAGGTATTGATTACATGCCAAATATATCAAAAGGGTCAAAGATATCCTTAATTCCTTCTCTGTAAATGATCACTTTGAACACTTTGGGTGAATGAATCGCTTGCATCATCTATGCCAAAACATCTCGGTGTGGAAAAGGTCTAAATTTAGCTCTTGGCCACAGTAATGATAACATCTTATCCATCACCAGGGCTGATGCATACTGTAGATTTAGGCCCAGTGGAAGTAACCGCCTCCCCGAGTGAGATCTCCAACATTACATAACAGACGCTGTTGGCTGAATTCATATGTGGAGTGCAAAGTGCAGGAGAGGAAATCAAGCGATCAGAAAAGACATCTGGTGAAGTGCTCAGAGCTCAAAATGTGACATGAACAGGTGGCAATACACAAACACTTTGGAGGCATCTTTCATAGCGTAAAGTGCAGGAAGTGAAGGGAATCACAAGTCACTTAACAACCCATCTTTAAATAAGCAATGTGGAGTGATCCAACAAGTATATGAACCGCCGTTAGACATTTAAAGCCAAGTAGATCAGATGTGTTGCCACAGAAAAAAGCCAAAGAACTTCCAGAAGCAGATTTCCACAAGAAATTGAAAGTGCCGTCCCGATGGCTCCGTTTCAGTAGGATTCATAGATTCTCAGACGCCTCTCTGAAGGCAACGGGCTTACCGAGATGACGCAGTCCGCTACGGGTTTCTTCAGTGCACTTTCGGCCGTCTCCTTCAGCTTGGTGAGCAGCATGCCGGTGACCTGCTCGATGCTGAACACCCTCTCCTCCTCCATGTACATGATCTAGAGGCGAGGGACATTTTGGAAGACGGTTATTCTCGAGGCAAATTGTTTTAATGGCTTATAAATAACTCGGCAACAGGCAATCGACTTGTGACTCCTGCACTTCGAGCTAATCACTCAAGTCTCTACCGCTTCCGCCAAAAACTAAAAACACATCTTTTTCGACTGTATCTGGATTAAAACACAGATTTGCACTTCAGTGGCTCTTAAATATCTCTTATTGTGGTACTTCTGTAGTTTGACTATGTTGAGGAAATGTTACGTTCTGTATTCTTGTTACCTTCGCATTGAAAATGCAGAAGGTAATGTTTTGGCCGGCGTGTATTTATTTTGTGAATATGTCCGTCAATCTGATATGCGAAGGTATGCGCCCATTCTAGTTGTTTTTAGTTTGTACTCTAGGTTGATGCACTTATTGTAAGTCGCTTTGGATAAAAGTGTCTGCTAAATGACATGTAATGTAATAATGCAAATATAGCTACACAGCATACTAATGAAAAAAGGGCCCCCAGTTTGATTTTAAGTATCTTGCTCAAGGACACATCGACTAGGCCCAACACAGCCGGGGATTGAACCGGCGATCCTGTGATTGAAAGACGGTCCTGCTAACCCAGTCGCCCCTATATCATATAATAAATAACTGCATCTTTCCCCCCCTCCACTGGTTGTGGTAACCTATCTTATCTCAAATACAGCAGAGGCACCATGATATTCTTAAGCTTACTTTTATCCCGGTGGCTCCTGAAGGCATCTTCGCCAGGTCGTACACCAGGTTAGACTTGGCCGACTGGACATAAGGGTCTGAGAACGCCCTGCTGTGGAACCGCTTGAAGCCCTGCACCGTGTTCTGACAGTTGGTCACCACCTGGACATGACGGAAAGAAGAGCATGAAATGAGTTAAAAGTTTACACGTCGACACCTTTTCTGATGCCTCCAGGGGAAGGGACGTGATCGTACCTGGCTCTTTGCAGCTGCTCCTACGGATCGATTTCGTGGCCCAAACGATACGACGGAGCTGGAGGACAAACAAACGAAAATGTTACGCTACAACATGCATGCCATTACATGCAAGCAGTTTGTATTGGCCACCACGCCAAGTCCAGACAGATTTACTCGCCCAACCCACATAGAAAGAGAACAGACCGTCTCCCATGGCAACACTTGTCGTTTGTTTTGTTTTTTCAATAAAGAAAAAGCACAATTTAATGGGTAATATGACCTTTCTTAAGATTAAAGTGAAATCGTCCACACGCCCAAGGCAGATCATAATATTCTTTCAAAGAAATCGGTATTAAAATGAGGATAGTGGCTCCATGTAAGCAAAATCCAGATATGATATTACTAATGTGATGAAAGCAAGCAACACGTCACCATTTTTAACGTGTTTGTTTCTTGTTTTCATTAAACAAAAATATTTTATCACTTAATTAAAAATCTATTATTTTTCTTTTCATTGACACATTCAATGAAGCAACTAAATGCTCCAGTTAAAAATAGTTTGTTAGTCAAAAAACATCAGTAAAAGCTTCCTATAAAAAGACCATCTTCAATGGCTTGAACGTTGTTTTCAATATTAAATACTTTGATTGCATTCAAGTGCAGTTTTCATTTTAAGAGCCCCCTGTTTTCCTGACATTAAATATGAGATATGGTATGTATTTAAAGTATATAAATACTATACATCAAGTACAATTTGGCACAGCGCATGTGTTGAAACTGTATTAAATCATTTTCCAAAAATTTCAAGAAATCCTACTACACAAATGTTGTATGATTTTACAATTGCTATTCAGTAACAATTAATATCCCACTTTTTGGCCTGAATGGGTTTCGTGGATTTTAATATCTCACATCAAATCATCATAACTAAAATAAAGCAAACACTAAATACTAAATTTATACAAATAAATGACACTAAAGATTATGAGATTACACCAAAGAAAACGAGGTTTTTAAATACAGGATACAGTCTACGAAATGTGTTATAGCAGTCATATTATACAACTCCTGAAGTCTCCTTGATGCCTTATTCCTTGACACCTTATTCCTTGATACCTTATTCATGAACACAGTACTAATACGCTAAAAGGTCCCCCCTCGAAATGAATTATGATCAAAGAAATAAATACAACATTGTGGGAACAAAGTGTACCATGTCAGCCAAATGAGCTGAACTCAGACTATATAAAAAAATAAAGATTGATGACGGCACTTTTTTTAATGCGATAAAAACAGTAGTTATAGCTAAGCTACATCTTCTGTGCGAGACAACTTGCTAGAAGATTCCAGCAAAATGACGTCATCGCCGAGAACGCGACAGCAGACGCGCGATTTACCACACGGCGCGCACCGGTTGGTCGGGGACCTTTTCGCCTTGCGAGACGTTGAACAATGGTGATTATGTAGCGGATGGGAGCACCGCCCGCTCGCGTTCACCGGGCAACGACAGCCCGCATTCAAAACCACGCAGTAACGGTTCCCGTGTAGCTTAAGCTAACTGGCTGCTAGCTCGCGGGGATCCACGGTGGATAAGAACACGGGCTATGTGCGCGGAGGATTAAGCTAGCTGGCGGTTCTTTTCACAGAAAACATTTACACACGTTTAACTAACGTCATTATTATGAAATGATATCTTGATATCGTATAGATGCGAGTCCAGATAACGGCAGCAATTAGACCGATCTAACTTAATGACTGCCGTTATGGCAGATTTAAGCTGCGTTCGCATGTGACATTATCAACTTCACCCAAACACAACCGGTAGAAAATACCCCCTGTCTATTCTTAAAGTATCCACTCATAACTCCAATAAACACCTATATTTAAATAGGTACTTACGGCGTGCATCTGTCGCTGTATTCATTCGCGACGGTCTCGATGCCTCCGGCTCGGGCTACAGCTACATAGCAGCTTTGAAAGCCCAAGTCAAATCCCACCACTGACATCTTCAGCGATATAAGACCGTCTTCTAGCTATAACGTTATCTACGGTTGGACTGACACAAATAGAAACTAATTGTGCCGCCTTGAAAGTGAGGTAAAAAGCCAAGTGAAGTAGCGGTGTTAAGTATAGCTGCTTCCAGTCATAATCCACACGGCTGGCTGTTACCGGTGTCTCTGCAGCGTACACACACAGTACAGCAGCAAGGTGGCCAAACGCAATTCTCGACCCGACTTATCGCGATACTTGGGTTGTTCTAGATATCTCTAGACGTTTCTATGGCCATGTGGATGACGGTTCTCTAAGATTCGAGATTCAGGGAGAAATATCCAGTGATTCGTGCTCGTTCAGAGATCATTTCGGGGTGGTTGGTTTGATGATGCCTTGAATCAACTATCGGTGGGGAAACAAAAATACACTGTGCTGCATGCATGTGTTGAGAAGAGAGAGAGAGAGAATTATACTTTATTAATCCCCAAGGGGAAATTTGAGGACAAAGTAGCACCAAGTAGAACACTTGTTGACTCTTCAAGACTATTCTGTTACACACACACATATTTAGAATCACACGACATTGTGTTGTAGAGGGGAGCACCGCATAGTGTCTTCCTTTTTGGTGTTATGGATATGGTCACCCTACGTTAGTGGAGAAGAGCGTCACCACGTTCATCTGTGCTCGCCCGGCCGTCTGAATCGGTCCCCGGCCGCTCCGTGAGGTCACTGAGCCGGTCAAGGGATAGTCGAGCGCTTAATCCCCCGGAAAACTTCACGCGGCTCTTCCTCTCCCCACTAAGCCCGATCCATGAACTGACCCGAAGCGACGCACTACACCCTAACTACCGAAAGGTGCGCTGTCTTTTTACAGGAGAGAAAAAACAGCACTTCGACAGAACAAATAGGTTCTTCTCGATACCAACGAAGAAGAAAAAGTAAATTGCAACATGGCGACTCCCATGCACAGGATAATAGCTAGGCGGCAAGCGTGAGTATACTTTAGATTAGCTGTTAAAATGCATAATTTACATCATTGTGTGAACGTCGTGTTCTTCATAACACATATAGCACTGAGTTTGCCGAGCTTCGTGTGAGATAAAGGAGGTAAAACACGAAGCCGGCGAGGCTTAATGTAGCATAAATGCGCCACGGTCTTTCTTCCCAATGGATCGTTTTAATTCAGCCGTCGGACGGTTTTTGGTATTCAAACATGTGTTAGTTTTGTCTTCAAACTCTTAACTGATATGTTTATATCAACTAATAACCGCGAATAGTTCGTCTTGTTCGGGATATCGTGTTATATATGTGGGGTACCGCTACCTGTCGTTCAGTTAGGTAGCTAAGGCTAACGGGTGTTTCGCGTAGTGTGGAAACCCCGTCAGGATAATCTTGGTTTATATTTCGCCATATCTATTTGTATAATATCAGTTATAGTAAAACAAACCACATGCTTGATGCTCATCATTCCCACGCTGGAAGAAAAGCTTGACGTGTATCGTTAGTTAAACACATTAAATCCTGTTGATTAAAAATGTCTTGAGTTGATTCGACCATTTTTTTTTTACAATATAACTGTATTCATTGAATTTATTATATATTTTTTAATTTCGTAGGCAGGTCAAAATGAGTCAGATGATACATATGTTCAAGCAGAACAGAGACAAACTAGAACGGCACTCGGTAGAGTGCATACCTTCGTATATTACAAGATGTGGCGTTTAATTATGAACATTTTGGCATTAGTTGCATGCCAATTGGATAAAAAATTGACAGAGCTATGGTAAAAATAATATTTTGACCTTTTCATGACCTTGACTTAGACCTGATCGATCCCAAAATCTAATCAAATGGTCCTCGGATAATAACCAATCATACCACCAAATTTCATGCGATTCGGTTTAATACTTTTTGACTTATGCGAGTAACACACATAAAAATAAATAAATACACGGCGATCAAAACATAACCTTCTGCATTTTCAATACAAAAGTAATAATGTAACTATTGACAGATAATGTTCTGTTATTTACCTGTCAGCTCATAATCCAGAAGAAGTGAAAACACAGACTGTAGAAACTTCTTCAGTATCCAACCCTCCGAGTCATCGGAAAACGAAGAACACTTGACTGCCGAAAAGCAATGCAGCGTCTTGCCTTATTCAGATGTTTTACAATTTTTATTTAATTTTTTTAAATACAGGGAGGCAAACAAACAAAACGTGCGCTGCCAGAAGTGTCTAGAGATCGGACACTGGACCTACGAATGCACGGGGAAGAGGAAATATGTGCACAGACCGTCGAGGACAGTCGAGATGAAGAAGAAACTCAAGGAGAATGAAAACAAACCCCTCAGCCTCACCGGGTAAGATGCCTGCACCACAAAGCAGGCGGATAACTAGCAGCGCACAGTTTACTTGTAGGTTGTACAGTTTCTGGCATTTGATGTTAGTTTTTTTTTAGGTTCGCTTTACTTTCTGGAATGAGGTCGGCGACGAGACTAAAATAATGTTCTTGCTTAGTCGGTCAGGGAATATGACCGATCAGAGGAGCAGCGAAGAGGACAGATTAAGTCGAGATATCGTCTTGTAAGGCGCTGTAAAGTGGAGCCGTACACTAAACAAGTCGGTCTGTAGCTTACATGGAGTCCCTGTTGAAAAAATAAAGCAGTCTACACTGTCCTGATGGACGAATGGCGCCGTGTGAATCTTTGAGGCGTTCCTTCTGAATTTATGCCTAAAAATATTTGACGCTCTGGTGCTTAAAACAAAACCTGCGTGATATTAAACATTATTTTTATGGCATTAAATCCAGATGGTGTAGTTCAGGCCCAGTGTCACTGCAGGCTCATGTCTATTTTAACTTGACTGTAATATTTAATGAATTGTGTTAATGATATTCATTAAGTTAGCCTATTTTATTGCACGGTAACATTTCCATATGACACTTGGTGTCATATGGAAATGTTATCATACTATGATGATGTATTTCTAGTGCATGTCATCATATTTCTCAAGTATTCTCTTCTCATCCCACTGTCACAAAGTTTAGCTCAAACTAACGTTTAAAGCTTCAGGCGCGGTCGGTCGTGTAGTATTCCTGTTTTGACACGAGCTCTGACACAATGTAGTGAAACAAAACGTACTGTGGATCTGTCCCTGGTCAAAAAGTGACCGTCAGCAGGGGATAATTATATGGATTCATATCGCCATCTAGTGGGCATGTTGATATAGCTTCAGGGTTTCTTACGAAGAACACTCCCATCTCTGACTGTTTGTTTTCATGATCAGATATGCCACTTTTTTAAAATAGGTCCTGTAAGACATATTTGTACTTTATCACTTGTAAATACTGACAATATAATTAAAATATGACTCTGAAGTTTGTTGATTTTATTCTCTTTACAGACCAGGAAGTGAAGGCCCCAATGAGAAGAAAAATAAAAAGAAGTAAGTACAATTCTGTATGTTTTTGCTCAACATAATATATGTTTAATGTGAAACGAGCGAGATGTGACCCACAATTTTTGGCACCACAACAAATCTGCCAGTAAAGAGCTGCCCAGATAACTCGGAAACAAAAGAAAGACATTAATGAGAAGGACAACAGATAGAGAAGGAGCTGGAAGAGCTCCAAAGCAGAGATCGTAGCATCTGTCCACCTTTAAGGCGTGCACTCCAATGTGAACGGCTCTATAGGGTTACAGAATAGATAAGAACACTCGAGGTCTAATTTCTTGTTTATTTCACACAAAAATGTTGGATCTTCAGCGTATTACAAAACCCCCATCCAAAAATCCTTTTAAATTCCAGATTCTAATGCAAATAAATAGGAAATATAGAAAGAGGGTGAATACTTTTGCACATCGCTGCATACGTTTTGTTATATTTTTGGTGATTGTGCATATCAGATTAAAATTCCATTTAGTCTTGCGCATCTTGACTATTGAAATAAGGCCTTTATTTACATGTTTAGTAGTGGGTAAATGTTGTATTGTCATACAGAGTGTTACAAAAGTAACAAACTAAACAAGTAAGTTAAGACCTGAAGAGGTTCGTTGCTATTTCAGGACGAATCTTAGTTAGTTTGGAAGCAACTAGATCAATGTTGTTTTGTTTGTTTTATTCTTGGAGAAGTTCCTCCATTTATCCAAGAGACTTCCTTGAGAGCTTGGGTCATTCACTCGTGTTAACAATACGGTCGAGAGGGTCCCATGTGGGAATTTCAGTATGATTCGGTGTGAGACTCTGAGACTCGTGGTCAGTGGTGTTTATGGAAGGTTGGAGCTCTTTGCAATGTTGCTCTTCACCTCTGGATTCAAAGTCCAAGCCGTAGAATATGCGGTCAGATCAGTCTCAATAATTGTAAATGCACACAGAGACTCAGAAATGAAAACGCAAAGATTCCCAAATGCTCACGGAACAATTCACAACATATATTCAAATGCATGTGAATCAATTACTAATTCATGCATTTCTATGTAGATTTAAGTATTTGTTTGTGGATTTATATGTAATTATTTGTAGATTGCACTACAAACAAAAGCAGTGCAATCCACAAATAAATACATAGAAATCCACAAACAAATAGACAAATCCACATAGAAATGCATAAATATATTAAATTTTTCTTTTACATTTATATACATTTTAATTTGTTTGTGTGCATTCGAATGTGTTTGTGAATCGTTCTGCGTGCATTTTCCATGAAGGAGACCGATCTGACCCCATGTAGTAGAAGTCTATCTGACACTGTTAACTGACCAGTGACACCACAGCGCCCTCTAGTGGAGACTATCGATGAGACACTCCCGTCAGCTATCTTCTCGACCAGCAGTAAAACAATTCTGCTATTTTCTAATCCAACGCTTTGAATCCCTTTTTTTCTCTCAACGCTATGTTTGTACAAAAAGGGAAATGTGTTTATAATCACATACGAATATCGAATGTGTCGTTTTTTACGGCGGACATTTTGACTTCTGGTAGTCAGTCACACCCGCCCACCGACCTTTGGCATGCGTCATCACCGGTGGAACGTCGGCATGTGGCTATTAACTATTTAAAAAATGTCACCATACCGGTATTACAGTGTGTAATTTAGCAGTGGAATACAGTAACTCCACAGACAGTCTGGCCCCATCATAAATGATGATGATGATGATGGTGGTGGTGGTGGTGGTGGTGGTGGTGGTGGTGGTGGTGGTGGTGGTGGTGATGATGATGATGATGTGTCATGTGCAATTGGTTTTGGAGTGGCAGGCCACGGTCGTCTGTTGGTGGGAGGCGCAGATGCAACCAGTCAGGAGATATCAGAGGCCGGTGGCTCGTGTGAGACATCACATCGACCACTATTTAGCATTAATGGTGTGACTTCTCCTTCCTCATCATAATAATAGACCCCTGGTGGGTGAGACTCATCAATTGTACCTTTGGCGTAACTACACTGGTTTATACGCCACCCAAAGACAAAATATAGGATCTGCGTAGGAATGTTTTTCTCAGTTTGAGTATCGAAACAGAAGAAACACCGTGCCGATCCCTCGTCACGTCACAGTCGTGAATCTCAACCGCCGCGTTCCGCCTTCCGCTCTCAGGGCTAAAGACGGCAGCGACAGCAGCAGCGACTCGGACGGCTCCTCGAGCGACTCGTCGTCGGACAGCAGCGACTCCTCCAGCTCCTCTTCAGACGACAGCGACGGCAGCAGCGACAGCGACGACGACAGCTCCTCCTCGTCTTCCTCCTCGTCCTCCTCCTCGGACTCGGACAGCTCGGACTCGGGGAGCAACAGCGCTTCAGACCAAGGACCTCCAAAGAAGAAGAAAAAGAAGAAATGAATAAATATTTTTGCATAAGTGGGTGTTCTTGTTGTTTGTTACCCTGAGTAGATTTTAGCTGTCCACTTTTCTTTTTTTTCCTCCTTTTTGTTGGATCTGATTGGACGGGACACCTTTAGGGTTGTAACACAAATTAAAGAAAAGATTATTTTTGAGTTGATCATTGTGACAAGTTCTCTTTTCAAAAGATTTTTTTTTACATTTTCTTTTAATGTGATATTTTCTCAAGTTTGTAGGTCTACTGACGATATGCATTTTAATTATCTGAAGAAACTAATGTGCTTATTCATGTTGAATTTGTGATTTTTGTATTAAAGTATATTTTTAGTCGGACTTAAAAGTGTGCTACTCACAACTTACGTAACACAACGCTGTAACCGCGACTCAAAAGACCGCTGAGAACTATTAAAGAACAAGGAATAAAACTTTGTTACATTTTACATTAGTTTGAAATTTCAATTGCTTGTTTTACTGGAACAATAAACTTGGCTTTTGTTTTGTTTTTAAGGCTCTTGTAAATTGTAATAGGTTGTATTTTGCTAAAGAGAATGAGTTTAGAATAAAATGGTAATGACTTATTGACTAATTTACCACACAATCTGGCTACTGTATGATGATGCATTTGGGTGTGGCAGACACAAACCTATCCATAATGCAACAGCTTAGTTATCAAAATACACATGTACATCTTGAGTCACTTAAAGTTCTCTCTGAAGATATTTTCAATGGGCTGAAATGGCAGGAAATTATGAACATATTTTTTTAAGGAATATTATATGTATTTGCTCTGTTATTAAATAAATGTGATCATAAGTATCCAACATAGATTAATATAATCAATAAACTTTACAAATGAGTTTTTGAACATTAAAAACACAAAGACTGAAGTCTATGGCATATTAAGCACACAAAGTGAAACCCATGAAATCGATGAGAAGTCCATGTACAAGTGTCTTATTTAGTTTACTTTACTTTTGTATTAGCCAAGAGCGACATGTGACTATCTAAATTTATATTGCATATTTAAAAATAGGAGAACAATGACTCTCCATGATTTCCGTCTTGACCGTCAAGTCGATGGCACAATCGTGTACAACCTGTGCGTCACATGAATGTTGCATTCAAAACATCGGAATTTCCTAACTCAGCGGATTTGCTGTTACAGTGAAACTACACAGTTCCAAATATATAATGGCTCTTTAAATTCGTATCAAATACATTTGACTTATTGACGACTTTTATTAATCTCGGAGTTGACTGTATGCATGCCGTTCTCAAAAAATAATGTATCTAAAATAAATAACTTCCCGTGCCCGTGTTTACTCGGTTGTGCGGTCGTTCTAGATATTTCCCACGGTGCGTGAAGGCAGCGCCGCTTGCTGCCATCCATGCATCCAGTCCTGTCTGTGGTACCTGCTCGGCTACTTAACTTAGCAGCCTTACCTATCAGTCACTTATGTTTATGGAATAATACAATGAACGACAGGCAAAATGAATTTATTTAGTTTCCTACTCGATGCGAAGCTGCGTTTCAAGGAGAAGATGGACACCGACCCCTCGGTCCTGGTGTTTTAGCTGTTATAGCGTTTTGCTGAGTCCATTTTGCGTGTAACTGGAAAAGACAAAGAGAAAAGAGCTTTCCAATAGCTAGAATGGTTTGGGCCTAAAAAGAAGACAAGAGGTAAGGATGGCGAATATCACACACGACTGGCGGTTGGTTATCGGCTATCCTCGGTGGTTATCTGACATTTCGGGAGACTGTTAATTTAGATTTCCGCAGGAAAATTCTATGGTTTCACAGCTAGCTAGCTAGCTAGCCGCTAGCCTCCAGACGTTATGCTAAGAGAAAAATATGCAGGTAGTCTCGTAGGTGGCGTGTTAGCTTCCTGCTAAACGGACAGCACACACACCGTGGCCACTTTGTATTCTTCTTTCTAGTTTTTAATGACGACGAAACGGTGATTGTTAAAATGGCGACATCGCTAAATGTTACTTTTTTTAAATTCCGTGCGGTGGCTTCCGAGGAAAGTGAGAAGGAGATTGTGGCGATAGTGTTTTTGTTGGTGTGGTTGTTGCCTAACGGGTCGTGACGTCTCGAGTTTGTTTTACTGTTAGTTGACATAACGTAATGTGTCAATTATTGGTGTTTATTTTATTTCTACATCGTTTGTTGAGAGTCAGCGGTTCAACAGGAGCTGCTCCATCGGCCTCGATGAGACTGTTTCTCCTCGTGAACTCAAAACCCGGATGAACTCTCATCAGCTTGACTATTAAAATGTCGAGGAACAACTTATTAACTTCTCTGGCTTCCCCCTCCTGAAACGGGACCTTCTCAACTCATCCCGAGGCCATAACAATCCTCTTCTGCCTTTTCCTTTTTCCTCCTCTCAGTGACGAGCGAAAACTTTACTGTTTGTTGTCCTGTTGTCCTCCGCACTTTGTTTATTTACTGCAGCACATTGCTGGTGTCAGGCCCTTTGCTCCACGTTGCAATCACTCCAAAATACAGAAACACTGTTGGACGTGAAGGCAACATAACAGCTTATGGCTTTTTTTGGTCTAAGCAAAAGGGGACAGCTGATATGCTTTTTCTAGGAAGCCATTTTACGTGCCTCCAGTTGGGGGAAGGGCCTGGAAATGCATCATAAGTCCACAGTTCAGTCAGTAAGTAACAATTGGCAACACCAGGGCTCCGTGTCTGTGTTTAGCGGGCCAACAGAGACGTGTTTATCTCGGTTGACACATCATGGTGGAGGGGGGGGGGGGCTCTCAGGTCATGAACTTATTTCTGGCAGGTAGCTGTGAGCTAACACAACATCTGTAGCCAGGTGTTGGTGGATCCAGGTTTAGTTATGTGTGCGGTTGTTCATGAATTCAGTTTATTTTGTATAGCACACATTTACCTTTTAAAGGGCTTTGCAATCTGTAAATCCCCGTCCCAGGACCTTATCGTATCAGGAGAAGCTTGTGTGGAAGTGTGAGTCTGACTGTTTTATTTGAGCAGCTATCTTACGATCTACTCCTGTGTTCATCAGGATACAAGAGCAGCATGCGGAGCATCTTAAAGCACGAGGAAAGTGAGTAACGTGAGCGCAACGCATCAGAAACTGATATTCATGCGACACAAAATCCACATTAACATTTCAGAATGTTTGCCATGATATTTAATGACGAGGCGGTTCGGATAAATCATGTTTTAAAGGGCTCAATTAATCACTCCCTCCCCCCCTTTCTTTTTAAAAATGAAAATGTTGAAAACTGAGATGAGTTGGAAGTGTTTGAACTGTAGTTTTTATGTAGGGTAAGCCAAGAGGCACCTGGGGAAATCTTAAGCAGGCTTTTTTTATAGATTCATCGGCCTAAAAAAAAGTTAAGTTGCGCCACATATGTGAATAAAAAGCAGCCCGTAAACCAGTGAATGTGGTCGTCGGGGGATAACCATTCCTATTCGCTCATCTCGTGCTCGCTGTGAAATCCTCTTCACTTCCTGTTTAGCTCTTGCTCTGGCGTCAGTGTAACGGTTTCCTCTGTCGCTCCGCGGAGACGTTGCTGTGGCTGGTTTGTCCAGACGGAGGAGATAGTGCGTGTTTCTTCAGCGTTGACGCGTCTGCTGCACATTGCTCAAGTCCTCCGTGTGGTTTCCCCCCCCGGCTGGATATTATGGAAAATGAGCAAATACCTCCAGACGACGTAGAATAAGTACTTGCACAGGATTGCTGGGCTTCCCCCTCAGAACAAAGCGCCTCTCTCTCAGTTGTCATGCCACCTTTCATCTCTTTGATTATTCCACAGTACAAGTAGAAAGGCAACTGGCCGTCCGGTTCATGGTCGTGCGGATGCTTCTCCAACTGTAAGAGCTGATTGTGTCCTCGGCGAAGGCCTGCGAGTTTATAATCGAATCTCATCTTTAAAGAGACGCGGGTGAAAAGCAGGTTGTTTTGAAGGCTTTTCCGGGGAGTCTGCTGTTTTTTTTTATTTTTTATAATCCCAAATCTAATCAGATATCAGCAGCTCTTTTTTATCCCTCAGTACTGTTGCTCACGCAGCAGAAAAATGTGCTGCTCACCGTCCTGACCTCATGCATCTGTTCTTCAGCTTTTGTTCTCGAGGATGTGAGTTAAGCTCTCGCGTGGCTCGCTGTGCAGGCCGGTGGAGGCAAAGCTCATTAAGGACCTTTTTAATTTGACAGATCTGGGAAACATCTGTTCTGTTGGACACTGTTGTCTAATGTCGGTCGGAACATTATAGCCTCAGTGTGAGACGAGTGTAACCGTAATACCTCTAATAAAGGGGCGTACGCATTATAATGTCACGGCAGGGTAAAGGCATAAACGTTCAAAATCACACTCACAGGGTCGTACACTCATGGAAAACCTGGAAAATCATGGAACTTTAAAATGTTAAATTTCCAGGTCTGAAAAAGTCATGAAAAAAACTTAAATCACAAGTTTTGGAAAATGTGTAGTATTCACATGTTCATTTACGTTCAGTTTCAAATAATAAATATGTTTTAGAAAGAAAGACGCTCAAAATATAAGCCGGCGCTTTCTTACTGGTGGCGCACATTACATTTCTTTCATTGCAAGTGAACGCACCGTAACTGGAAAGTTCGCTGGTCATTTGTTTAATTTAAGGCATACTGTATTCTTTGGAATTCACATTGTTTAAATACTAATTGTTCTAAATTTTCCGTGTATAAACTGAGATTTCAGTTTGGTTATGTAAATTTAAAGTCCTTGAAATCCGTTGGTTATAATGTGTAAGACCCCTTCACTTGGCTCCAGAAGAGCATCGTAAGAAGTACAGCAAGTACTAGCCGAGGCGATGGAAACCAATACTGCTAATCTTCTCCACATGTTTGGCCACCACTCGTATGAAAACACATATGTTGGTGTGTGTGACGGTTTATTTCGAGGTTCGGAGTAGTAAGCTCTAGGTTAGCATGTTTCTATTTGTAGGCGGGCAGATATCCCAGTGTCAGATTTAGCCCGGACGGCTCCCCGAGGAGCCGGATTGGGACCGCTGCTCGGCACACGACCCGGTGCACACGTCTGTGAGACTCCTGTGTTGCTACGTGGTTTAATATGAACACGAGGAAGAAGAAGAAGAGGGAAACGTACACTTTTATTGATCCCTGTGAGGAAAGACGTCTCTGCATTTGACCCGTCGTTAGTATGAAGGAGCAGGGAGCAACTGGGGGTTCAGTGTCTTGCTCAAGGACACTTCAACAAGACACTAATCGAACCGGACGACCCCGACCCAAAATATATGGTCGTATTTCACATGGGTGCTTTAAGCTTTCCGATTCAACGATTCATTCCTGTTTGGGGAGTAATGGACCGCTACACATCGGGGTGTTTCATGTAGGCATCAGGGAGACATTTCTAGTTTCAGGCTAAAAGAAGTGATGAAAGTTAAGGGTTGGTCTGTTTGAGCGAGGCAGGCCGGCTCACATGCCAAGTGCTTCTTGCAGGGTTCGTACGGTCATGGAAAACCTGGAACAGTCATGGGATTTTAAAACGGTAATTTCCAGGACTGGAAATGTCATGGAAAAAACTTAAATCATAAGTTTTGGAAAAGTCATGGAAATGTTGTTATATACACATGTTCATTTACGCAGAGTTTGAAGTAATTAATGTGTTTTTTAAAGAAAAACGCTCAAAATATAAGCCGGCGTACGCTCTCAATACGTAAAATGTTCTAAATTGTTTATGTTTAGATTTCAATTTGGTCTGGACATTTGGTTCAAAGTCCTGGAAATCCTCTGGTCAAAATGTGAGAACCCTGTTCTTGGCGTTACATGTGAGCAATGCACTCAAAGTGTATTCAACACGTGCAAACAAAGACTTGTTCATACAGTTGATTCATACTGCAGTTTAATCAAGAAGAAAAGCGAGGAACAACATCCAAACCGTGGTCGTGTTGCGTCTAAGCGCTTCATTAGAATGTCCTAGATGTGATTCGTCATGTTTGATCTCATTACACATCTCTGTTGTCTGAAGGCTCGGGGAGTTTGGGGGAAGAGGGTCCTGCACACGACACGCACGACGCACACGCCTCCCGACTGTCTCGGTTTTGAGCGCCGAGGAGCGTCGACGACGCAGCTTCCGGGTTCCCACCGTGACGGAGGGTTGAGCGTCACTTCTCACAAACGGCGTGCCCAGAGCGACGCGCTATCTGTGGGAAAACTGCAACGCACAGCGCTTTCCGCCTGAGCTCGTCAGACTCGTTTTCTTCTTTTTCGATTTCAAAACCCATCTGAACTTTCTACTCTGTGCTGTGGCTTAACCACGGAGCATCACGGTGGGTCACGAGGCAAGACGAGCACACTTCAGTGATGGAAACTAAAATTAATTGGGGTGGAAAAACAACAAGCTAGTAAATATTTGGTGCGGGCCCAAACGCTTGGGTAAGCTGCTCCTCCGATATATTTTTCCCATTTTTATTTTATGATCTTGGCTCGGAGGCGTCGCCGGCCTCGAGGCCCCTTTGGATCTTATCATCCGAGTGTCGTGTTCATTGTTAATAATAGTCCTGAGTTAAGAGCTTTGCTGGATGTTAAATATATAAAAAAGTGCTCCTGAATTAATCCATTATTAATGATGTGTTGAACTGCAGAGAGGGCTGTTATTGGTAAACGCTCCCGGCTCCCAGCGCCTCGCACCGAGCCGCCTGCTGAGGAGGCATTCCAGTTCAGATGCTCCGACCTGCCCAATGAAGAGGACAAAGCCTCTGTTTAGAGGACGTGCCAATCAGGACCCGGCTTGTTTTGAGGTGTTAATTAAAGCTAATCGGAGGCCACGTGGAAATATTGAGCGTCTTTTTACTGGAACGGAAATGAATCCGAATACGAGGCTTACACCGAATCCCTCATGTCATCGGCTAAATACCCCTAACTTTAAAAGGAAGACGGAAAATAAGGCAAATTAATGACCCCTGCTGTGTGAAACGTCGGCCTCCTGTACGCAGCCTGTTGGAGCTTCCTGAGCAGAGCGGTGATGTCATAAAGGTGCTGATTTTAAAGCCGTTGTGTTCCCAGATATTTGTTTTTTGGGAGAGTTTTCTGATGCTTATATGAAGCCGGTTTGAATGGAGGCTCCCTCTGGAATGCCGCTGTCAGCAGGTTAGCTTCAAAAGCACCGGGGGGGGGGGGGGGGGGGGGGCTCTGAATGTCCATCTGTACACGGGAGTGGGAACTTGTTGTTGATGCGAGGAAAAAACAACTCTTCGTAAACACCGTTTGAATGAATGAGGCAATCTGTTAATGACAGTTTTAGAGAGAGATAGCGGAGGGGAGGGGTTGTTTTTATTAACATTAATGACAAAATGTACACAAATTATGAAAATTGGGCCCATTTGTGGCTTCAGTATTGTTTGCACTACGTTTAGTTTTGTGGTAACACTTCTCATTTTAGGTGCTCGGTTATTTTCCGGCGTGACATTTGTTTATAGATTAAATCAACCGCGGGTAATGGCCTGCTTCTATTTATAAAGATAAACGGCACAAATAACAGAGCGCTCCATGATTTACAAACAGAAGGAAATGCGATTTCCACGAGTATTTACTTAAAGATACAGAGACGTGATGATGGCGCGGGGAGATTCTTAGTTTGACGTCTTTGTCTTTGATGAGGTTTTTGACATGATCCCTGAAGTGAAGCGGTAATTAAATCGCGCGTCATAAAAGTTATAAAATGACCTGCTAAGAAAAAGTAATTCACGCCCGTTCCCTAACGTGGAATCAGTGAAAACAAAAGGACGGCTCGGGGATTTTTAAATATAATTTTAGTACATTATAGCAAGGGAGATGAGAATATAGAACGTGTAAAGCTTTATGGTGAGAAAAAATAATGTTAATATAACACATGGGCTTTTTTAGAAGGGGTTAAAGGTGGGGGGGGCTTTGACGAGTCCCTTTGACATTGTTTTTTAATCTCAGGCTGGGAAGAAGAGGAAGACGCCCTTCTTCCAGGACTGATGTATATTTACACAACTGAGCTGATAATATTGGAAAAACAGAATCACAATTGTCCAGGATCTTTGTTCCATGCACATTGTCAAAGATATTTAACTATAAATCTGAACTTTTGAAAGCGCTGAGTGCCGAGTGGATATCTCTATTATACCAATCAGACGTCTGGACAGGACTACGTGAGAAGCTTTCAGAGATCTGCTGCATTTCTTCCCCAAGAGGACAGTAGAAATACAACGTGTGTGTGTGTGTGTGTGAAACCTGCAGAGACTCCCCAAGTAAATTGGCCTGTGTTTGTGTACTAGTTGTAAGAACATCCCAGCGGCATGTGGTAACACATTTATCAGGATGTCATCATCATGTCGAGCTGACGAAAACGTCTCCCATTTGTTACAACCCGGTGCCGGAAACTCCGCGCTGGCCCTTTAAGGGCCTGCGAGGGTGCTCTGCCCTGCGCTCTGGCCTAGTGGGGGAGGGAGGGAGCTTGTTGACGGGAAGACGAGCCCCGATTGGCCGGGCCTTCTCCGAGGGCAGTGACATCACGCGGAGGAGAGGCCCTGTGGTGTAAAATAACATCTCCTTTTATGGGACGAGGTGGACCGTTCCATTCTCGGAGAGAGGTGAGGTTCTGCTCCCCTCTCGCTGCTCCCTTTAAAACTTATAATGTCTTCTTCCTCCCTGTGAAATGTCTCCCTATCTGTTTTATAAAGTCTGTCCTCAACCAAGCTTGTTTATTTCTCCAGTGTTAATCCTGCCTTTGTGTTCTACTCTTAATCTTGAGTTTGAATGTGTATTAAACTGCTGTTAGCCCCCCCTCTCTATTCTTTGATCTAATTCCAGTATGTCTAATTGGGCCGACCCATCTTTCTTTAGAGATGCATAACTGTGTTTCCAGCCGTCTTTACAGACTCCTCATCCCCACTCTGCCCTCTGAGTGCCTCCTTTACATAAACCCCTATGCTCAATTTACTGTGATTAAAGATGGCAGTTAGCATTTAACACAAGTGGCCCCCTCCTGGACCGTCTCACACTCCTGTGGACGGGACGCAGGCCAGAATCTCTCTTTAGTATCTAAACATTTACACACTCCCCCCCCCCCCCCAGCCTCTTTTCGCCTCTTGTTCTCTCCACACAACCTCCAAAACACTACACACACACACACACACACACACACAGAAACACAAAAGCTGCAGCTCCCCCTTCAGTTTCACCTAGCGTGCGATTCCCTTTTCTCCCCCCCCGCCGTTTGCCGACGTGGTATCACCCGCGGAGGAGCAGTCCCCTCCCCTCCCCTCCCGGCTCTCCAAGTCAGATTTGTCACCGCTCCAAGGAAATGCACTGTACCTTTTCGAGTCGAGTGAAAGAAACTGTAGTTGCACTCTTCCAGCTGGACGCCCACAGACACGTTCAAAAAACAAAAGAAAGGAGAGAAGGAAAGAAAGAAAGAAGGGCTCCAGGTTGTTTTCACTGGAGGAGGTCGGCGGGCAAATTTAGGCTGACGAGTTATAACGACAATACTTCTGAATCCTTGGGAGATCCTTTGAATCCTCCTCCCTCCTCCTCCCAATGTTTCAGTGGTCGGGGCCATGGCCTCTCAGTCAGGGTAAGCGACGCTCGGCTATCGGCTGCTTGACTTTCTCCTGCTGTCTGGAAAGAATAAAGCACATAACTTCATTCTCACCACGTCGTACACGCCGAGGCTAAAACGTTTTGTTGTTGTTGCGGTCTCTCAGAATCAGTCTTTTATTTTGTAATTCATGCTGCTCAGATGGTCATCAGTTCTTCCTCTTTTTAAAATGTATTTTGTGGATTGTGTAGATGTTATTCTGCCAGTGAGAGAAACAAGCAGATTAATTTAGGTTCAGACTGAACTGCCTTTTCAACTCAGACTTTGACCTTTTCAGCCTGGCGCCCTGTTGAATGATTACAATGAACACACATGGCCGTTCGTATGAATGCATCTGATTTTAACTCGTGTTGTGCAAGAGGAAAGGCTCCGTCATGGCGTGGTGAGGGGATGGCCTACCTTTACTACGCTGGCATCCGATCGGCTCCGTGGGGTTTGGGCCTCGGCCGAAGCCTTCGGGCCCTGAGCCAGAACCAGGGCTCCTTTATGGCTGCTGCCTCTTAGGGTTTGCTATTAAAACACCTCAAATACGTATTTAATTGCTTTCCCTGGGTATTTCTCCGACTGGGCTTGATATTTGATGAGTGCCATATCCCAGAAGGCCACAGGGTTAAATGGCAGCTGGATTATTCTTTGGTTGAGTTCTGGTGCAGCGCATCATAAAACACGGTTTGGATCAGCATAAAAAGAGAAATGTAACTTTTAGAGATCAATGACTCCTAATGGCTGTTCATTGATTATCCGTATTGTCAGATGTGGATTTATTAGCTGGTCTACAACGCGCTGAACTGTTTAGTTTTTTGTTTTGCCACCATCACAAACTGCTCTGAGGTCGGTGCAAACCATGCACACTTATACATATGATCCTCTTTTACTTTATAGTATTCATAGTGGTTTCTTTTCCTCATTGAATCACCCAATTCAAATGATAGGAAGAAAATAAAGTTGTTTTAAGGTATTGTAAACGTGTCATAATTAATCTCTATCTATTTGTCATCGTGAAAAGCTTCTCTTATTAAAAATAAATCGTATTTTTTCAATTCCCTCGCCAATGAAAGTCTTGAATCCACATTTTAGAGTTCTTGTTTGGAAGAATTTTACATGTAAACTCGTCAGAATGTCGTTCAATTCTCATTTCACTGAACGGAGCCTGAACGCATCACGATGTGACCGTCCGGACCGTCGTACGTTGCCACGGTTACCAGAGCTCTTGAGCACAAATCGGTTGTTTACATGCTCGAGATCGGGGGGAATAGAAAACCATAAATTGGGATGTCCTAGTCGCAGATTTTTTTTTTACTGAATATTCGCGGATAACGACAGTCGGTAAAACTTTAATTTTACAATGTTTGCATTGCTGAACCGCCAGATTGTCGCGTCTTCTTCTACACTTGGTCGTTGTTGACGCTCCCAGATAAAAACCGGAGAAGGGAACTCCTCCAACTCTTGGCTAAAAGAAAAGAAGAGTAGACGCTCGATGTAAAAGTGTGAAATGCTGTTTGTCAGCGAGCGTGAACCGGTTTGTGGGCATGATGAAGATGACGGGGGAGATCATGTTGGACGAAGGCTTATTTTAGTGCAGTGATTACATGTTTCCCCATTACGCTCAGCCACACGCTGCGCGCCGTAACCTCGTCCTCGCATCGTGTTGTTCAGCTCTACTTCATAAATAGTTTCTTCCAAACCAGAACTCCTAAATAATAGAATCGTCTTGTGACACTTGTGACCCGTACATGTTTACAGGAAGTCTTTCGGTTCTGTTATTATCCGTCACATAAACCCGTTGTTGAACTTGGTTTTGGTTTATTTGTCCGTTTAGCGTAGTTTGAGTGTCTAGGCTGTTCTGCAGTCAACTTACCAAACGGGTTGTCCTCGGGAGCGTGAGCCATCAAGTTCTTCTTTTTGCCATTTGGTGAATTTATAATACATTTTTAAAAGGGCACACTGACTTTCCTCCCTAAAGAGGACAGGAGGGATCTTTTGAGGAAATTTAACATATATTTATCCTTTTTTTGATTTGACCAAGAAATAATCCCTATTTTAAATCAACTTGTTCTCATGGTGCAAAGGCACCAAAGTAAAACTCCAGCTGCCTGAATACAAACAATATAGCAGACGGTTGAGCCGCCGGTCTGATTTTAACTTCTACAGTGTGTTAATTATTTGGGCAGAATGATCAGGGGTCTGTGTACAAAGGATTCTTTTGACCATTTAACACTGTTCACAGATTCAGCCCAAAAATATGAAAAATATCCTAATCTTTTATTTGAAGGTTTGAAATCAAACGGATAATGTAATATTAGAGACGTTGTGATTTAATGTGGCCTCTGACGGCTTGAAAGACACGTGATCACCTTCTTTTTTTTTATTGAAGAAAAATATCCTGAGCTTTTATTTTGAAGGTTTGAAATTAAACTGATTTATGTAAAAAAAAGAAGACATTTTCTGATGTAGAATATTTCTACACTCAAATAAATAACAGTAAATGCAAAGATATTTATTTAACACTGTTTGCGTAGTTTATACAGTGTTTCAGCACTGGCCCTTTAAGAGGCAGCCATGATGCTGATGTGGCCCACGTTGAAAATGAGCTTGACGCCCCTAATTTAAATGATGTTGGTCCCTAAACACCCAACGTGGAGCAGAATAAACCTGCATGTGCTTCTGTTGACTCAAGGAGACGGCCGTTCACTCGATGCACTGTCGCTGTTGAGCAATGTTCCTTCGACGGCGTTGTCTTGTTTACTTTGAGACGGAGCGTAGTCTAAACGCTCAGCTGAGAGCGTTACAGATTCATGTTTGAATGTTTGGATCCTCAAAACAACTTTTTTCTTCTCGTTCTCTTGACGCTCCTGCTGATAAAGCCGGTGCGTCTCGAGCCGTCGGTGGCCTTGGCTTTTGGGGAGATGGAGCCTACCTAGCTGCCTGAGAGGAGCGGTGACTCCGGGTGGGGGTTGTTGACGGTGTCAAACAGGCGGAGGCTTTGTGAAGGCGTCGGTTGGGAAATTACAATTTAGACTTGCTGATAAGCTTCCTGATAACCTGAATTAGTGGAACAGTGGAAACGGTGTTTGCATGTCTGCTGGATCCGTTCCTAAAACCAGGAGATGAGTTTTAACTTATGGAAAACCTGGACCGGTCATGGAGATATTTATTCTTTTAATTAAACTATTGCCTCTTCATTCATTTGGGTCATTTAAGGCAGATGCAGGGTCCGTACGCTCATGGAAAACGTTTTAAATCATAAAAGTTTGGGAAATGTCATGGAAATGTTGTTATATTCACATGTTCATTCACGGCGAGTTTGACGTAATGTTTTTTAAAGAAAGACGCTCAAGATATGAGCCGGCGTGCGCTCTCAATACCGAGATTTCAGTTTGGTCATGGAAATTTGGTTCTGGAGAAGTCATTGGTCAAAATATGTAAGAACCCAGTATATACTGGTGTATACCTGGAGATTTCACATCACATTTTTAATTAATATTATTATTTTTTTTAAAGAAATACGCTAAAAATATAAGCCAGCGTACGCTCTCAATACGCTACATTTTCTAAATCTTTCACGTTTATACCGAGATTTTAGTTTGGTCATGGAAATTTGGTTTAAAGTCGTGGAAAAGTCCTGGAGATCCACTGGTCTAACTGTGTAAGAACCCTGTGTATGGCGCTCTTTTTAAATATAGTCCCAAAATCATAAACCTGTCTATTTGAAGATGGTTTTATGTGAGTTTTATGGTTCTTCCCACACATTGGAGAGGGCTGTTATCAGCTCCAGAAGAGGGGCGGGTGACATGTACATTGACGATCAGTACAAGCAGATTATTTGAGCTCCTGCGGTGTCCGGAGCCTTCCAGGGACGACTTCTCCATCTCTGTGCTCACGCACGTCGTGTTCCAGTCGCTCTCCTCTCGGTGACCCCAAAGTCGAGGCTCTGACTGCGTGGTTTGTGGCGAACGGTCGGAAACTCGAACTCGCCGGCGTTGGTTTCCGAGCCGAAGGAAGTCGTAGCGTTGGAGAGAACTGGAGGTCTTGTGTTGCGTTATGTCACCTCGCTGTTGCTAGGGAAACTCTGAGAGACTCGCCAGGTGTTTTACAGCCGTCCTTGTAAAAATACAACTTTTTTTTTTTAAACCACAAGATAAGGAGTGTGTTTACAGTCCCTCCGCGGCGTGTTCTTATTGTTGACTTGTTGTTGTTCTGTTTGCGTTATTAGCAACATGAACCGTGAGGACCGGAATGTGCTCCGAATGAAAGAAAGAGAAAGGCGAAATCAAGAAATCCAGCAGGGAGGAGGAGAGGCCTTTCCAGCAAATTCACCTCTCTTCCCTGAGCCCTACAAAGTGGTAAGTTTGTTTACCTTCAGTTTGACATGAAATTCATTTGTCAGTTTTTGGAGGAGTTTTTTTTTTTGTAACCGCGACAGGAAGTGAGAACAAACCTACAGGAACATGTCTTCACCTTTGACCTTTTACCTTTTTATACATTTGTGCCTTCTTAGCCAGACCGCCGAGAGGAATGTTTAGCTTCAGGTGTGTGTGTGTGTGTGTGTGTGTGTGACTGACTTCATAGCTTCAGTCTGGAAAAAGAAAAGAGTTGATTAGTTTTTAACTCAAGACAATCCTGTTTTGTTGAACACATTTTGAAGCCTTTTCTTTGGGTCTCTTTTCCTCTCCACGACCTTCAGGGTCCTGCCTTTAACGGGACGACAAGCAAACTCGTGAAATGACGCGTGAACGAGCTCCGTCCGTCTCTTTTTAATCGAGATGATTTCGGGACGCACGTCTCGATCGTAACGGGCTGATCCGTGCGGGTTACGGTAACCACGGGTTTGCCTTTGACTTGAATTAAATAACGGTCGGCTGTCAGATTTTAAGCTATTGACTAACTCGAGTCTCTTGAATTATTTACACCTGTCGGCTGTTTTGTCGTGCAGCTGAAGGTAAACAGAACATCATGCCCCTCCCCCCACAGATGCATTTAGATGTAGGCCACCGGCCCTCTGCTCCTGCTCGGCCAGTATAATTTGTAAAGAGGATTTGAATCCTCTGAACTGGTTCTAATCTTTGCCACTAACCAGATTTGCGTGGAGGTAAGTGGCGACTCTCTCCGGAGCCGGAGACGGCCGTCACAGAGGCCGGGAGGAATGCGTCCTGACAGGTTGGGAGGAGAGAGGTGGACCAGAGGTGACCGATGACTGACCTGTGTGTGTGTTTCTGGACCGCAGCACATTGAGAGATAAGAAGCTGACTTTGAAGAAGAGGAAAAGTCCTTGACCTCTTTGTGCACGCGAGGCGACGAAGAGGCGGTCGCAGCAAACATCGTGCGTGATCGTTTGTTCTTGTCTTCAGAAACGATAGTGCAGAGGAAACCAAACTGTTTAAGTCAATGGCGTTATTACCCTTTGTGTCTCCTGCTCACGTCTTATGTAAGCCCCCCCTCTGCTCCCCCTCCCCCACTGTCATGCTCCACTAAGTGGAAGTTTACTGTGTTCAGCATTAAAGGCCATGTGTGCACGCAGCTGCAGCCGAGGAGGCCTCCCAGATGCAGAGCAGCAACGCAGTCACATGTTTATGGGGCGGCGCTCTCTCACTGTTAACTGCACAGTGATGAGCGCGCTCATGTTAAATATTGGTATATTTGATAGGGCACACACACTGTATATAAATGCATAAACTCAATTCAAGTCGTCCTTTTTTACCCGTGCCGAGATCTGACTAGCCTCCAGAAACGTAAAAAAAGGAAATAACAAATCTAATCGTTCGTGTTCGCCTTTTTTCTTCTTCTTTCTACGGCATTTTTAACTGCAAAGATTTGGCAAATCAGACGGATTAAAAACTAAGTTTGTCGTTTCTGCAGGCGAAAAGGTCGGCATGGAAGCAGAGCTCTTAAAAAGGCGTGTGACGTGGAGGCGTTCTGCTCCGTCAATGAACCGACTGATGATTCAGCCGTTGATGCACATATTTTAATGTGTGATAAACTTGTATTGAGTACTTGCATTCACAAAAAGCTGCAGTGTTTCTGTTCCCCCGGATAATCATCATAAAACGCCCCGTCTGTCCGTCTGTCCGTCTGACGCTCCGCTCCAGCAGCATGTGAGCCGGGCCGTGGCGGCGGGGGGGCGGGGCGGCGGTCGTGCACGCCACGGCCACGCTCGTTACCGCTTCCTGCAACAGATAGCGGCTCGCGTTTCCTCGCTGTGCGTCCGTCAAACGTAACGGAGGTTCCAAACGCTTCACGTGAAACTGGATCTTCTGCACAGACCGTCTCGGACTGATCGCCAGCAGCCCGGCTGGAACCCGCGGCTCGCGAGTGATTGCTTACCCTCTGGTGGAGGGATCCTGGGCGGACTTATCTGCGTTAACAGATGGGCGTGGACTGATCGGGGGGGCGGACGCGTCTCCACGTTCGATCGAATATGTCCTCAGTCTTTTAAATGTAAAACTGATGACTCATGCTTCGGGGTGTAATTGGTTTCTCTCTTTTCGTCCGATGTAAATCTGCATTTGAATTCTGCTCATTTTTGTGATTTTGAAGTTGTCCTTTGAGTAATCCATGTTCTCCATTTTGATGGAAAGCAAAGCAATTAACCCAAGTGTTGAACTTGTGCCCATAATGACTGTTTTCTCTGCCCCTCTTCTCTCCTCTCTGCTCTCCCTCATTTCTCTCTTATTTTCCTCTCCACCATTTTTCTGTCTTCTTTCTCTTCTTTCTTCCTCCTTCACGCCGTCCTCTATCCCCCCCTCTCCCTCCCCCCTTTCTCTGCTTCTCTCTTCAGTCCAGCAAGGAAGATAAACTGTCAAGCCGTATTCAGAGCATGCTGGGCAATTACGACGAGATGAAAGAGCCGATTGGTGACACACTTCCTAAGCTTGGCGGTAAACCATCTAACAGCTCGTCTTCCTCCGAGGAGAAATCGGGCCCACCTCTGTTCGGCGGGGACCAGCGCGGCGTCGGTAGCGGTGGCAGCAGCCAGAGCAGCAAGTGGACTCCCGTCGGCCCCGCGGCAGGTGGCTCTTCGTCCCAGAAACGCTCCGGACTGCAGGGCGGCCACGGCAGCCAGAGGAGCGGCGGCGGCGGCGGCGGCGGCCAGAGGCACGGAGGGGAGGCGCGGGAGAAGAAGAGTAAACACAGCGGGGAGCACTCGAAGTCGCACACGTCGAGTCCGGCCAAGAGCTCGCTGAGCTCCTCCTCCTCCTCCGGCGGCGGCGGCGGCGGCAACGGCCACCTGCGGGGCTCCTTGTCCGCCGAGCAGCACCACAGCAAGGAGCGCTACCGCTCCAAGTCCCCACGAGACCGCGAGCCCAACTGGGACTCGCCCTCACGGGTCCACAGCTCCTTCCCCACCGGACAGCACTCGAGTCAGGCTTTTCCGCCGTCTCTCATGTCCAAGCCCGGCTCCATGCTGCAGAAGCCCACAGCGTATGTGCGGCCTATGGACGGCCAGGAAACGGCAGAACCCAAGAGCTCGCAAGCGGAAAGCTACAGTGGACAGTCGCACAGCAGCACCATGGGAGAGATGAAGTCCAACAGCAAGGCCTCGCTCTCCAAACTCAAGATGCCCTCACAGCCGGTAGAGGTGAGGCGCGGCTACCGCCTTCTGCAAATGATAAATGTATCGTAGAAGTCATTGTGTGTGTGTGTGTGTGTGTGTTTATTATATATTTCTTTTATTTCTTTAATTATTTTTGTAATTATTATTTATATATATATATATATATTTATACGTTTTTGTATATTCATATATATGTTTATATATATATATATATATATATATATATATTTAATATAATTAAAAAAAAGATATATATTTTTTTTATTTTTTATTATTATATAATTAAAAAAAGATATATATTTATATATATTTGTATATAATTAAAAGAAATATATATATACAAAGTGTATTGACTTAGTGGTGTTTATGTTTGGAGCATATATTTATAGTGATGTAACCACTGGAAGCGATGACCTCACACATGGTCTGAATGGTCTCTAATGAAATGCCTGAGGAAGACTCCTCCTCCTCCTCCTCCTCCTCCTCCTCCTCCTCCTCCTCCTACCTGCAGCGCTGACCCTCATGTTGATTGTGAAAACGTGTTTAACGAGATGTTTCTCTCTTCAGGGATCTGGTGACGCCAACTGTGTCGATGAGATTCTGAAGGTAATTGTGTTTTCAGAAAGTATTCGAGGAACTAAAAACAAAGTGGCACTTCGCACGACTCGTACCTCGCCACTAACCCCCCCCCCCCCTCCCCCTCGTGTTTATGCTTTCTTTCAGGAAATGACTCAGTCTTGGCCCCCTCCGCTGACAGCCATCCACACACCCTGCAAAACGGAGCCCTCCAAGTTTCCATTCCCCACCAAGGTCGGCATTGCCCCGGCCCCTCTGTGTTTACCGGTGACCGGCTGCGTCGTGTTGTGATGCAACCGGGCCGCACCAGAGCCGCCTCTGAGCTACGAAGCTCAGGCGCTGGTCGATTTTTTTTAAATACCTGATGGTGAAACTAACGAAAGTTTGTTTTAACCTTCTAAGATCCAAAGTGCTGATAAACATCATAATAACTCCAGGAGTTTCATTTCAAATTGATTCGTTTATTTTGTCATTTGATTCGTTAAAACAAGCAAATCTTTTGTTTTTGTGAAAATAATTTAGACCGTCTTCCCTTCTTCTTCTTCTTCTTCTTCTTCTTCTTCTTCTCAGGACTCTCACCCTTTTCCAAGCGGCCACAGTGAGTGCCACACATGTTCATTTCAAACTCAATAAATATAAATATAAATATGCTTATTGCTTATTGCTCATGAGTTGTTTGTGTTTTTTAGAGCGAGGGAGTTCGTCCAAGAGCTCGAGCAGCCACCAGTCCAAAGCGTGCGAAGACCCGCCCACGTAAGTACTCCATCCTCTCTCGTGGTGAGCTTATGTTTATGGTCTTCCACGTGTTGTTGTTGTTTAGACAACAAAGAGTCGAGACGAGGTGAACATGAAGTGACCGGCATGAGTAGATGACCTCACTAATAACTCAATTATCAGAAAGGAAATTATAGTAGATTAGGTTATTATTTAAGGTATTTACGGTATTTAGCTATTATTATTTTACTTTTGATTTAAATGTTGTTTTCTAAGTGTTTTTTTGGTAATGTATCATGCTGTTCTGCATGTCATGTATTTGTATTGTAATGTTTGTTTGCCTGGACCCCAGGAAGCATAGTCTCCACTACGGTTTAGACCAATGGGGATCCTTAATAAACAACAAACAACAAACTCACTAATGAAACCTTCCTCCCTCTCAGGGTCCTGGAGGACGACCTGAAGCTCAGCAGCAGCGAGGACAGCGACGGAGAGCAGGACTCTGCAAAGAACGCCTCCAGGAACACGTCGGCCAGGTACACCACGACGCCTGTGTGTTCAGGGGGCGGGGCCTCAGCCTTCGCACACATTGAGGCGTCCACGCCTTGTCACAAAACCAACAGAGGGGGTTGGTGGTGACAATAACTGCTTTGTGAGGCACAAGTACAGCTGAGGCATCAATTATGGAAGCGTCTGGGGGGGGGGGGGGGGGGGGGTGAGATGAGATGATAATCCTCAGCTTTTTAAGTGTTGCCATCCATCTTTCCTCGTCTACCGCGTTCTGTAAAGGATACATGTATCGTAGAAGTCAATGTGTGTGTGTGCATGTTTTTTAAAATGTATTATTATTTATCTATATATTTATATATAGATATATAATATAATTTGTAAATATATATAGATATATTTATATATCTATATATAATATATTTTTTAAATATATATATATATATATAAAATATATTTATATATATATTCATATATAAAATATATTTATATATATATTCATTTAATTAAAAAGATATATAATATATCTCTCTCTATCAGCATAGATCAGCATATTGAACACTTGATTTTGAAGTCCTCCGTTTGCACACGCCATAACGCCATGTCCCACGTTCCCCTGACAGCAATAACAGCGAAGGAGCGGAGCAGTCGAGGGACGACTCCAGCAGCCACAGCGGCTCGGGCTCCGACAGCTCGGGCTCCGACAGCGAGAGCGAGAGCAGCACCACGGACAGCGAGGCCAACGAGCCGCCGCGGCCCGCCTCCCCCGAGGTAACCACGGCGCCCGGACGGCTCTCTGAGCGTCCTCCATGGCATCCACCGTTCTTCTGTTTACTGGGTTTCATCCTCAAAGTCTCGTGTTCTCCTGCTCCTCCCCCGCAGCCCGAGCAGCCGATGGCCAACAAGTGGCAGCTGGACAACTGGTTCAAGAAGGCCAAGCAGTTCTCTCCGGCGTCTCCGGTGGACAACGTGCCCACCAAGTGCAAGAAGGAGGGCCGGGACAACGGCTCCGGGCGCGGCTACAGCAGCCAGGGAGGCGGCTCCAAGGACTCGGCGGCGCCCGCGCCGAGCAGGGACCTCCGGGCGGCGCAGAAGGGGGCGGAGGGCGGCCGCGGCCGGCAGAAGTCGCCCGCCCAGAGCGAGAGCGGCGCCAACCCGCGGCGCAGCATGGGCAAAAAACAGCCCAAGAAGTCGGAGAAGCCCCCGGTGGTGGAGGAGCCCAAGGGCGGGCTGAGGGTGGAGAGCGAGCCGGCGCCCGAGATCCCCCCCCACCGGCCCAAAGCCGCCACCAAGGGCTCCCGCAAGCCCAGCATCAAGAAAGAGCCCAAGTCCTCCCCGAGGCCGACCGCCGCCGCCGTCGCCACGGCGGACAAACGCAAGGCCAAGGCGCCCACCAAGACCTCGCAGAAGTCCCGGGAGTTCGTGGACACGGACTCGTCGTCGTCGGACTCGGAGGGGAACGACAGCATCCCGTCGTCGTCGCAGACGCCCAAGTACACGGAGAGCATCAGGACCCCCGTGTGCGTGTTCTCCCCGATGGAGGAGAAGGAGCTGCTGTCGCCCCTCAGTGACCCCGAGGAGCGCTACCCCGCCCGGCCGCCGCAGCACCAGGTGTTACTCGTGAAGATAGGTCAGTCCCAGTCTTTCTCTGTATTCTGGCACTTGTGCCGAACTCCTGACGCCTTTTTCTTTCCCTCGGACCAAATTAACCCCGCCCCTTCCCAGGGTTCGTACGGTCATGGAAAAGTCATGGAATTTTAAAATGGTCATTTCCAGGCCTTCAAAAGTCATGGAAAAAACGTAAATCACAAAAGTTTTGGAAAAGTCATGGAAATGTGTTATAATCGCCTGTTAATTTACGCCGAGTTGGAAATAATTCATATGTTTTTTTTAAAGAAAAACGCTCAAAATATAAGCCGGCGTACGCTCTCAATACGTTAAATGTTTTTCAATTTGGTCATGGAAATTTGGTTTAAAGTCATGGAAATCCATTGGTCAACATGCGTAAGAACTTTGCCTTCCTCTCCCGCTTCCCGTAGATCTCAGCTTGCTGTCGAGGGTCCCGGGGCGGCCCTACAAGGAGCCTGCGGAGATCAAAGTGGAGAGGGACGACTCTCTGGACCGGGACAGCAAAGACTTCAAGCAGAGCTCGGAGAAGAGCTCCAGTAAGGCCAAGAGGAAACACAAGGTACGGGATGGCGTCTGGAGCGCTCTCAACTTGTAGTTCTCGCTCGTGAAAAGAGTCGTGGTGGTGGCGTTCACACCTCGCTCGCCTCCACCGGTTCAGCTCCCCGTGGTTCTGTTGGTTTGGGCTGACGTCGACACGCCATGCGGGGCAACATGGCCGGGTGGAGATGGTCTCGAGACACAAGGACCATCCGTATTCAGATAATTTAATCACGTTGGCGTGACGCGAGGAAGCGTTTTGAGGCCGATCTCCACAGGACACATTCCTGACCAATGAGAGGACGGCTGGCTTAGTTTTTATACAACTCTTTAACAATGTCTTCAAATTGAGTTGCAATTGTATCACGTGTGTCTCTAAAAAGGGAAACATTTAACGATTGTATCACATGTGTCTCTGAAGGAGCACAAATGCAACAATTGTATCATATTAGTCTCTAAAGAGGCAGAAATGCAACAATTGTATCATATTAGTCTCTAAAGAGGCAGAAATGCAACAATTGTATCATATTAGTCTCTAAAGAGACATAAATGCAACAATTGTATCATATTAGTCTCTAAAGAGACATAAATGCAACAATTGTATCATATTAGTCTCTAAAGAGACATAAATGCAACAATTGTATCATATTAGTCTCTAAAGAGACATAAATGCAACAATTGTATCATATTAGTCTCTAAAGAGGGACAAATGCAACAAACAGAAGTTCTGAAAACGCCCTAAAACCTAATTAAATTTGTACTCTCCTCAGCGACATAATGATCGTTCCTTTTTGGTTTTATTTGGTGTTGCCATGGCCGCGACGCGACCAAAGAGCCGGTGACCCTCGTAGCCGTGCGTTGGCAGGAGGTGGAGCTACACTGCGTCGGAGTTCAAGTGCACATCTCTCCGTCATGAAACGCCTTCCTCCAGAGGAACACGCAGCAATCAATCCTCCAACGTGTCTGTTAATTTCCTGCGACCTTTGTGTGTCTTTAGAACGATGAAGATGGCACCAAGCCAGAGATCAAGCGCTGCAAGCTGGAGGAGAAGTCCCTCTCTCACCATAAAAACAGCAGTAAAGAGTGAGTATCCTTTCTCTCCTCAACATTATCTTTAAACTATAAAACACCGCTCAGTAGTACGTCATTTATTTACAGCTTCTTTTCAAATATTCCTATAATTCACAAAAGAAAGTCTCAGTGAAATATCTTTATTACATGATCGGCTCTTTAAGCCTCTCCTGCTCTCATAATAATGACATCAGGGCGATGATCGAAATGTTTATCACTTCTTTTAGTACGGTAAAACTAATAAACCATGTGCGTTCTCATCCCACCAGGTCCAAGAGGTCGCTGGAGAAGAAGGAGGAGCCGGCCCCCTCTCCGTCCATGTCGGGTCTTCAGCGGACGCCCAAGCAGGAGCATCCGAGTCGGAAGCGGACGGTCAGCCAGTCCTCCACCTCGCTGTCCAGCGGCACGGGGAGCGGGAAGGAGGGCAGCCACAGCACCAAGGGCAACTCCACCTCCAAGCACCGCAAAGGAGAGGACAAGGGGCGCGGGGCGCGGGACGGAAAGGTGAGCCGGAGGATCTGCTGGGATCTACTGGGATCTACTGTGCCTTTTCCCCCCAGAGGAACTTGGATATCCACGCCTGTTTGGTGGAGAACACGCGTCTGTCGCTCTATATGTCGTATATCAGGGTCCGTCGCTCATGGAAAACCTGGAAAAGTCACGGAATTTTAAAATGGTCATTTCCAGGCCTGGAAAAGTCATGGAAAAAACTTAAATCATAAAATTTTGGGAAAAGTCATGGAAATGTGTTATGATCACATGTTCATTTACGCCGAGTTTGAAATAATTCCTATGTTTTTTTTAAAGAAAGACGCTTAAAATATAAGCCGGCGTACGCTCTCGATACGCAACATGTTCTAAATTGTTCATGTTTATACTGAGATTTCAGTTTGGTCATGGACATTTGGTTTAAAGTTGTGGAAAAGTCCTGGAAATTCATTGGTCAAAATGTGTAAGAACCCTGGTATATGCACATATATGAACAAAGAAAATGGAGAAAAGGGCGAATGATGAGAAAAGGGCGCCTGGAGGAACGTGTTGCCCTCGATCTCGCCCTTTCTCCCTTTTTTTTTTTTTTTTTTTTTTTTTTTTCCCCACTCATCCTCTGCTTCAAACGCCAGGCACCCCCGTTTTTCTTTCTTCTTCTCCTCCTTCCCTGAATCTTTCTTCCCTCTCGCTCGCCGTCTCCGCAGGAGAAATCCTCAAAGGGCTGCGATAACCAGCTGGCGGTGCCGCCGCTCTCCACGGACGGCTCCAAGTCTCAGAGATCCAAGCTGGTGTTTGAGGACAGGTAAGGGGAGCTCTTTCCACTGTGGATAACCCCTCAGCAGGGAACGCAGAGCGCTCTGCTGCGGGGAGCTAGGGTTGCCTTTGATGCAGAAAGCTGCAGGAGGCGGTGGAGGGCGTCCATAGATGTGCCTGCATGCAGGGGAGATGACGTACATTTCCATTTTAAAGGCTCCCTGTTGGGAACCTCAGAGGTAGAGAGAGCGTCGGCTCGCCTCGTAGGGGTCCGTCTGTTTAGGGGTTTAATTTAATGGAAGAATACCTATGTATATACACACTGTATGCCGGATTATAGACGTAATCCAATCGCTTTGACCTGTTGGTGATGTTGTTTCAGGGTCCATTCGGCTGATCACTACTTACAAGAGGCCAAGAAGCTGAAACACAATGCAGACGCCCTGGTAAGAGCTGCAGCTGCACGCCATTTACATGTAATGGAGACGCTGCCGTGGCGGCGCCGCATGCAAAGCGGCGAGAGGAGCGCTGGAGGCCTCTTGATGCCCGACGGCGTCCTGGCCGCTTCCTCGTGGAGATTAAAGCTCGACGAGGCAACGCCGCCACGTTTAAAACACACTTATGAGTATACAGAGTGGATTGTATTTATCCTTAGACAAGTCACACGGCCTTCTTTCACGGTGCTCTGTATCGAGCAGAATGGTTAAAAAAAACATGTATTAAATATATTTTAAACGGTTTGGGAACAGGTCGCTGACAAATGATCACGTGACTATATTTAGGTGCTGGACGGGTATCGTGTCTTATAGATCTGACCAGGGGCAGAAATACACCGGGCAACGGGGGAAACTGAACCTAAAAAGTATTATTTTTGCCCCTGATATCACGAGGAGAGGGGCAACAAATGCCCCATAACTTAGATACTTTAATAGCGTTTATTTGTTCTTTTTTCCATCTGTAAACAAATCAATAAACATCATTTTTTTTTTTTTTTTAAAGAAATAAGTTCCATTTGGTAAGAGATGTTTAAAAAATGTAATAGCAATAAATTAACACACAGGAATGATTAAATTAAATGTGATCTAAGCAAATAAAATTAAGAAAACAATTAAAATCTGTAGATTAATGCCTCAAAGTCTTATTATTGACATTTGTAAGTATATATTATTTGTTTTTAACAAATATTAATTGTTATTTCACAAGTTTCAAAAAGTGCCCCAATTTATTTTGAAATGCTCCTGAGTTCAGTCAGTGGGGAGAAACTGCCTCCTAAGAACCTGAGGCTCCTGACCCGGTTGCTTATTATTTCCACTCATTGTTTTACATTGAATTTTTTTTGTAATTTAAGAATAAAATAACTTGTATGTTAAGTAAGAAAAGCAAACTAATTAATGCAAATGATCCCACGCATATTGATGAGAACTACTCGCAATATGTTTAGTTTCTTCAAAATAAAGACCTGGTTGCTTTTATTATAATGGATATGCCTTTAAATGCTCCATAATGTAACTGGAGTGTGTGTAACATTAATTAACCCACGCTCCACATTTATAAATGTTAAACATTCCTTTTAAATGCCAACGTGTAGATAATTGAGTTGTTCTTGAAGGAGTTTATTGTGGCGGTGTGAACAGTGTCTACATGTGCACTGCCGAGCCCCGTTGGACCGGTACCCGCTCGCTAACTCCTTGTGGCCCCGCCCCTTTTCTTCCAGCTGGACCGCTTCGAGAAGGCCGTGTACTACCTGGACGCCGTGGTGTCGTTCATCGAATGCGGCAACGCGCTGGAGAAGAGCGCCCAGGAAGCCAAGTCGCCCTTCCCCATGTACGCCGAGACGGTGGAGCTCATCAAGTAAGGACCCCCCCCCCCCCCCCTCACTGGAGTCGGTCGTGTGGCTGAGACCCGAGAGTTTGAATATGAAAAGCGTCGTCTGTATGTAGCCGGATGCTCGCCTCTGATTGGGGCTCGCGGTGTGAGGCTACTTCCCCAACATCAAACACACACACACACACGCACACGCACGTACACACACGCGACTGTGATATCCAAATGAACCGAGTTGCATCGTGGGTAATGGTTCTGACGAGAACGTTTGGAATTATAAAGATGAAGTTCTGTAAATAAATAAATTGTCTGGTAAATACACAACTGAATCTACTAGTAAATAATCTACTGGTAAATAAATAAATCAACTAGTAAATGAATAAATATATCTACTGGTAAATACATAACTAAATCTACTAGTAAATAAATAAATCTACTGTTAAATAAATACTAGTAAATAAATCTACTGGAAAATAAATAAATCTGGTAAATAAATAAATCTACTAGTAATTGAATAAATACATCTACTGGTAAATACATAACTACATCTACTAAATGTACTGGTAAATAAATATACCAGTAAATAAATAAATCTACTAGTAAATATATAAATAAATCTGATTAATAAATAAATCTACTAGTAAATATATAAATAAATCTGTTTAATAAATAAATCTACTAGTAAATAAATAAATTTACTAGTAAATAAATCTACTGGTAAATACATAACTAATTCTACTAGTAAATAAATAAATCTACTGGTAAATAAATAAAATCTGATAAATAAATAAAATATAATCTACTGATAAATAAATAAATCTACTAGTAAACAAAGTAATGTACTGGTAAATAAATATATAAATCTACTGATATATGAATCTACTAGTAAATGAATATGTGTCATAACCGGGCTCTCATTATTCAATGTGTGTTGGCTAAAAGAGTAGAGTACTCTTTTTAAACTGTTTCTTGTAACTTTTCTTCAGCTGCATGTTCCTGTGATGACTCCGGTGGGACTAAACATTATTTTCCGTGTGCCTTCAGATACACTATGAAGTTAAAAAGCTACCTGGCTCCAGACGCTACGTCGGCCGACAAGAGGCTAGCGGTGCTCTGGTGAGTGATCCACGTAGAGGAGGCGTGGCCTCAGCCCTCAGCCTGCACACCTCAAAGCCCTCATTTGATTGGAGGGCGGTTGTGTAATCAAACAATCCCCCGATCGCGTGTCTTTGCGGGTTTTATTTGCATGTTTCAGATCAAAATGAACCTTTCTTTCCTCCTCCTCCCAGCCTCCGATGCCAGTCGCTGCTCTACCTGCGGTTATTCAAGCTGAGGAAAGACAGCGCACTCAAATACTCCAAAACACTCACTGAACACTTAAAGGTACTTTTAGTTTCCTGGAAGCCGAAATCAAGTTTGGCAATCGTTCAGAAAGCAATTTGAATCCCGCGTTAAGGAGTTAATTATTTTGTTGGTGTGACCTGCTCTGTACATAATGTTCTTCTCCTTCATTTTGTTTGGCAGAACTCTCTGAGCAACACCCAGGCTCCCTCTCCTGGAATTGGAAAGTAAGTCACGTCCTTTAAAATAATCATCAAGGAGACATCTGCTTCCTGCGTGTGTTGAAGGTTGAGACGCAACAGTTAGACTTTTAAGGATTTCACAACGTTAAGAAATCCACTGGTGAATAAATACATGAATCTACTGGTACATAAAAGAATACATCTACTGATAAATACATAAATAAATATACTGGTAAATATATATACTGGTGAATAAATAGAATGCAATCTACTGGTAAATGAATAAATAAATCTACTGGTAAATAAATCTACTGGTAAACAAATACAATATAATCTACTAGTAAATAAATAAATCTGATAAATAAATTAATCTACTAGAAAACAAATAAATTAATCTACTGGTAAATAAACAAATAAATCTACTAGTAAATAAATCTACCGGTAAATAAATAAAATAGAATCTACTAGTAAATAAATAAATCTGATTAATAAATATTTCTACTAGTAAACAAATAAATAAATCTACTGGTAAATAAATAAAATGTAATCTACTGATAAATAAATAAATCTGATAAATAAACAAATCTACTAGTAACCCAATAAATAAATCTACTAGTACATAAACAAATAAATCTACTAGTAAATAAATCTACTGGTAAATAAATAAAATATAATCTAATGATAGATAAATAAATCTGATAAATAAATTAATCTACTAGTAAACAAATAAATACATCTACTGGTAAATAAATCAATCTAATTGTAAATAAATATACTTGTAAATAAATGTAGGTATCGCCTGGTAAATAAAACACACACACACACACACACACACACACGCGTGTCCTAACGGCTCTCTCCCGTGTGCTCCCCCAGTAAGGCCGGCATGCCGTCGCCCGTGTCCCCCAAGCTGTCCCCCGGCACGGCCGGCAGCTACTCGTCGGTGAGCAGCAGCAGCAGCAGCGCCGGCTCGTCGGTCACCATCCCTCAGCGCATCCACCAGATGGCCGCCAGCTACGTCCAGGTCACCTCCAACTTCCTGTACGCCACCGAGGTCTGGGACCAGGCGGAGCAGCTGTCCAAGGAGCAGAAAGGTGACACGCCTGCAAGTCAGTACCTGTGTGTGTGTGTGTGTGTGTGTGTGTGTGTGGGGGGGCAATGAAAAGGGAACTTCCTGACAGATCGCTGAACAGTATACACAATATAAATACGACCGCATCGCGCTGTCAGGGTGCGCACGGTTATGGGAAAGTCCTGGGGGAAGAAAATCCCCAAAGTTTTGGAAAAGTCATGAAAATGTGTATTCATGTTTATTCACGCTGAGTTTTAAATAATTAATATGCTTTAAAAAAGAAAGGCGCTCTAAATATACGCCACCGTACGCTCTTTCATCCACGCTGCAAGTGAACGCACCGTAACTGAGAAGACGTAAATGTTTATTCTTTTAATCTAAACTATTGTCTCATTCATTTGAGTCATTTAAGGTTATTTACTGTATGCTTTGTGATTCTCTTTGTTAGTTTAAATACAACATTTTATCACTTTTTCATGTTTACACCGACATTTAAAAAAAGAAGTTTGCTTATGTAAATGTGTTTTAAAGTCCTGGACAATGATGATGATGATGATGATGGTGGTGGTGGTGATGATGATGATGATGATGAGCTCATCGATGTCGTTGCGTGACGCCTCTCTCGTGTCTCTTTCTCTTTCTTTTCAGAGTTCTTCCTGGAGCTGGACAAGGCGATGGGTCCTCTGATCTTCAACACCAGCAGCATGACGGAGCTGGTGCGCTACACGCGGCAGGGCCTCCACTGGCTGCGGCTGGACGCCAAGCTCATCCCCTAGCAACACTCGCTCCCCACTCGCTGCTCACACACACACACACACACACGCACACACACACACGCACTCACACTCGCACCTCCGCTTCTTGAGTTAAGGAACATGTGCTCAAAGACAGTCACGCATGCGCCACAGACGGATACAATGATGTACTGTATGCACACACACTCACACACACACACACAGGTCACCTCTGATCCTCCACACACACTCTCACACACCCTCACACAATGAACTTCCCAGACATATCTCCAACACTGTGTCCATTTTCTACACCAGCTTGCCAAAAACACTGAGCAATCTACGAGTCTCTCCCACCGTCGGGGGGAGGGACATCGGAAACTGCAGCACAGAAACGACAACAACAACAACAACAACAACAGCAGCAGCAGCAGCTTCTCGCCATGCTTCATATATCGGCATCCTTACAATCTGCCGTGTTGCTATCCGTCGGGCAGCGCTGGGTGAACTATTTGCTACGAAGACATTTAACAACGGGGTTTCTTTGGGGTTTTTCGGCTACTTTTGGCTTTTTGACCTTTTTTTATTTGGCTTTGTTTCACCAAAGTACCTCCCATGAACACCAAAGGTGCTTTAAAATGAAGGTTTCTCTTTATCATTTGTGTGCCTTGTATGTGAGCGACAGGAAGACAGACAGCCACCCGTCATATCCCAGTCAGCCCCCCCCCCCCCTCTTTTAAAAACTCATTTTAAACATATTTAACAGTGAATGGAAGCTGGGAACATTCAGCTTTCACTTTTAAGTCCCGTTGACTCACTTTAGAGCAAAGATGGCGTAACGCCCGGAGCACGCCTGGGAGGGCTACTGTGCACAGCAGGTTAATACTTCTGACACGCATATTTATAAATGTTCATCGGCCTATTCGGTGTCATTTTTTATTATTTTCCAGAATCACAAAAAAGAAAATTACATTTTCGCTCCCCGCTGCTCAGTTTGCTCAAAAACCACCGTGGTCCGGTTTCAATGCAGTGAGCACCGCGGCCTCTAGGTGTCGCTAGCGAGGGCGTGTTTTAAGACTTAGCCTTAATAGAAACACCAATTGATCTGGTCAACGTTCTCTCTAAGAGATTTGCTGTATTTGAAAAGCTCCAGGCTTCCACTCAGTGTTACCATCTCTTATTTGCTCAGAGTGTATTTTTCTAAGGAACAGCAGGGAGTGTCTCAAGTATTGAAGATCATCTCCACACACACACACACACACACACACACACACACACACACACACACACACACACACACACACACACACACACACACACACACACACACACACACACACACACACACACGTTCACGGTGCATCTCACTAAATGACCACGAATTTGGCACAAACCAACACAAGTCGATCCGTAATGAGATATTTAGAGAGGCGATCTCGTCAGTGTTGCATTTATAGAACAAAGAGATTTAAATCTATCATTATATATTTAGAGAAAAAGACAAAAAGAAATATAACGGCCGCAATATAGATTTTATTTATATACCGAGCAAGTTTTTTGTTCTTTTTTCTCCCTCCTGGCCTAAAGAAGTATAACTTTTTTTTCAAAATGCATTCTTTTAAAACAGGGTTGAACCAAGGATTATGAGATGCAAAGTATTTGTTTGTGTATGTACTTTATTTCTTCTCCTATTTAAATTTGAATCACGCTTGTATTACAAGAAGGCGGACGAGTCCTCCGGCGAGGCGGCGGCGGCGAGCGAGGGGACGCCGTTTTCTGAATGAAGGCGTTGGCGCGGCGCCAGGCGACTGTCGGTGTTTAGCTAACGGACATGAAGGACTGCTTCTTTTTATTATGTGGTCGTGTTTCTGTCACGCTCACTTCCTCCTCAAAACATGCTGGAAACATTTCTGCCCGGGTCCAGTAGTATCCACGGAGAACTCCCATTGGCTGAGTTTAGGGGAAAAGAAGAAAAAAGCTCCAGAAAGTTTCAGGTTACTTTCTGGAACTTTCCTCTGGCGTTTTTTATCATTCATCCTCCACCAACCGTCAGAACGCTGCTACTGGACCCCGGGTTGACCTTTTTTATTGTGTATTTTCTTTCATTCACTGGCTCCCTGGCCTTAACTGTTGGAGGGGAAACTGTTATTTCCTCTGGCACTTGAACAAGAGAAAGCCAGAGGGGGTATTGTTTTAATCTATGCAGGATTTTTACAACAAAAAAACAACAAGAGCATCTTTTTCTGTGGAAAAACCTTTTCTTTCGGGATGTTTTTTTCACCCCTGGTTCTTTTATTCTTTTGTTGGCCTCAGAGAGAAAACCTGTTGAACTCAAGTGTCCGATGCCTTTTTAGCTTTTTGCAATTTTGTGTACTGGTTTGGTAAATATGTGTACATAGATCTGTTTTTATAACCAAACGCAGATGGCTTGAGCCATTTTGTACTTAAAGCCCGAGGCCACTTTTCCCCTGGGGGTCCGAGCCCGGTCTACGTCTTCATACACTGGTTCACTTTGTGAGTACAGGTCCACGATCCTCTGGTCAAGTGTAAAGGAAATTAGCATAGAATCAGTTTTTAACAGTTTGCTACTCGCGTTTATTTATTTTTCTGCCCTTTTTTTTTTTTTTTTTTTTTTTTTTTGCTTATTTCCTTTTCTATTTTGCCTTTTTTTGTTTTTAAAGTTCCTTTTTATGAGTTGAGGAAGATGTTTATGTATCGGGGGGGGTTGTTCATGAGATTTACTTGTAAGTAATTAATATTAATTCTAACTTGAAAGAATCCAGGGTAAGATGAGTTTCCTTTTTATTTTATTTTATTTTATTTTACATTCAGTAGGAAGATGTTAACACTTGCATGTTTCTATTTAAATACAAATGTATAAATTGTAAATATAACATTTCTTTAAAGGGTGAATTTCTACTACAGGTTGACATTTTTATTAAAATTAAAAAAAGTGCTGTAAATACATTTGTGAGATACTTTATGCACATTGACCCTCCTCCCCCATCCTCCACCCCTCTTTTATGTTCTCTTCTTCTTCTTCTTCTTCTTCTTCCAAGCTGTTACCGAGTACATCCCAGTCTCTCGACGCAGGATATCAACTTTTTTTTATTTCCCAGTCCTTTTTTTATTTTCTTACGGCGCTCGTCTTCGTCTCCGAGTATCGCGGTCGCCACATAATCATCGTCTCTCGATCCGAGTGTGAATATTTTGTCTCCTCCGTATTTGATACGGAGGCGCGTACTTTTCATGAAATGTATATCGTTCATCTCGTGGGATGGATGGATGGACGGAGGTGTATTTACTGTGTCCCTTTTCTTTTCTTTTTTTTTTTAAACAATTGGTCCAACGTGTTTTTTGAAACAGAGGTATTTCTCTACAGGTCAAAACAGTTGTAGCAGTTTATACAGTATGTTGTATAACATCCTTTTTTCTAAAAAGCCGTCTCCGAAGCGAGAGACCAGCAGCATACGCGATGTACAATAGTCTAAAATTGGATTAGTTTTAAGAGAACTGATGATAGAGATAACTATATATGATGGATGCAATATGATTAAAGGTACTCATTGAGTTTGATCTTCAAACTTAGGTTATGTAATTTAAAGCATTCTTGTGAAGTGAGTATTAATTGTGACTAATGAGAGTCTGTCCTGAATATTCTTTGTATTTTGCCGTATTGAGAATAAAATATATATGGATATGTTTCATTGAGTTTTCCTCATTTTGTGTTTTTTGAGTTCTGGAGGAGGCAATAAGACGACTCGAGGCCGCTGGTGTCAGAACGTGTTAACGAGATATTTCATTTAGCTGTGGGGGAGGGGGAGGGAGGGGGGGGGGGGAGAAGAGTCACAGGTTATGTTAAGTTATAAATAAATGAAAATGTTCCCGTCTGCCTCAGTAAGACGGAAACTACGTGTGCACTTGGTTCATTGAAGAATACACAGGCAGACGCCCCGGAGTGTAAACTAGTAAAAGTAATGTTCACGGCTGCATAACAATATTGTGTGTGTGTGTGTGTGTGTGTGATATGGTTTCCTTTCCACTGAAGGAAAGGAAGTGACGCGCTTCATCCAGACGGATGGCATTCAGGCGGCGCCATTAAACACGACTTTAATTAGAAATAACTCGATAGCGAGTCTACCATATTTTATGAGAAGCAGTAAATGTCAGCTCGTTTATTTATATAGATATGTATATATATAAATAATATATTTTTATAAATATATATGTATATAAATATTTATTTATATACATACATATGTATTCATATACATATATAGTTTATATATATATAAATATATATATGTATTTATATAAAAATATATATATAAATATTTATATATATATATGTATTTATATAAAAATATGTATATATAAATATATATATTATTTATATACATATATATATATATATATATTATATAAATATACATATAAATAATGTTAACTTATAGGTTAACTTATAGGTTTTGTTTGTAATAACTTAATCTGCAAAGTAACGATGGTAGTTAATTCAATATTATTGAGTAAAGTGTAATATTCCCCTCCGAGATGAAGTATAAAGTGGCATAAAATTAAAATACCTAGAGTAAAGTACAATAATCAAGTACATGTACTTGGTTACATGTGTACTGCTGATTGGAGTGTATCAACCTAGTTAATTAGAGTGTACCAAACTAGTTTAATATAGTAGTTACACAGTATTCTGACAACAGGAGCCTGAGCTTCAGTTCTGTGGATAAAGTCCCACCAAGTGGTCGTGAGTTGTTACTGTCACAGCCGGGCTGTCAGGACATTGACTGTGGTTGTTGTTGTTGTTGTTGTTGTTGTTGTTGTTGTTGAAACAAGTCCTTCAGTCCTCATTGCGATACTTTGAAAGTTTTCCTGGTTGTAATTTTAAGGAGAGGAAAAAGATATGCAGTTTTAAACCATAAATCCTTCACAGTTTACAAATACATGTATTTACGGTCGCATTGATGGTTTTAAAATGAAGAAAATGTAGAATACAGAATACCATTTGATTTTAGAAAAATAAACTGCAACTGGATCCAAGTTGTGTCTGTCTTGATTATTGTGCCACTATATTAACAATGATTCTCATGATCATGTTGTAAATGTTATGTGACTTTATGCAATTGGAACCAATATAATAGGTGTAGAATATATATATATATATATATATATATATATATATATATATATATATATATATATATATATATATGTTAGGTTTCCTAAAGGCATCTGTACCAATATGACATCCAACAGCAATAACACACATCATGGATCAAATATGATGTGTGGTGGAGAAAGATGCTCATATTTAGTTATTCTACTGAACCCTGAGACCAACCAGCAGCTCCGGTCTGTTTTAACCAGAGGGAGGTGGTTAATCCTCCTGTGCATGACAACAAAGGTATTCAAAGTAGTTTACATAGCTTTGCATTGCAGAGCCTCTCAGGAATGATGAGCTGCTCTCAGTGCACAGTGCAGCCCGCAGGACATGAACTCTGATGGACACTTTCACTCTTTAGTGTTGCTGGTTGAAAGAAAGCAAATTGAAAAGAAAGCCTTTCTTGAGAACATTAATGTTTACTTTGTTAAATAATTCACATATACGACGAGGATTTGAGTTAAAAGAAGGTTAACCGCCCCGTGAACTGAAGAAAACACCAAAACAATACAGAGGAAAAAACTTCCCCTGTTTTATTCCACTGCTCCGCCATGAACACGAGCCGACCAATAGGATGTCGTGTATTCCCAACAGCGCCCGCCTCCCGCCGCCTCCGATTGGTCGACACGCGCGTCCGTCCTCTTCTCATCCGCTTCGCCCCGCCCCCTTAAGGTAAGCTAACTGCGAGCGGTGGAAAAAGGAAAGCTCATTACCGGGAGGGGGGGCGGAGAGGCGCGAGCGCAGCCACGCGAGGGAATCCGGTTCACTTCTTATCACTTTACGGTTATTTCTACTTGTTTGTATTCCTCTGTTATTCACTCGACGCGCACCGGGAGGAGGACCGAGGACCCCGAGCCGGCCGCCGCCAGGTACGTGAGGGGCCGTGTGCAGCGGCAGGTGCACCGGTATCGCCGCGGAGCTGCAGTTTCGGTTGTCCGCCGTCCGCCTGTTGCACGAGACCGCCTGTTGACCTGGAGGTGTGCTCCGCGCTGCGCGGTGGGATGCGTGTTGGGGGACGGTGCACTGATCCCAGGTCAGCTCCTCGGTGTCATGGGGGTTATTCTACGTTTGACACGTAGCTTCTTATTCCTGTTCCTCGTTTACTTTGTATTTACACACGACTTCTGGGCTCGTGGTTTGTTTTCCTCGTCGGGACATTAGTTTTATATTTATCTATGAATGGAAACTTTATAATAGATATTTTAGTAACACTAGAATTCTCTCTTTACACTTTTTTAAATATATGTGTAGATATATATATATATATTTGTGGATGCTTGCAGATCAATGTCATCATGTGATTGATGATGATGATGATGATGATGATGAAGATGATGATGGTGGTGGTTGGTTGTATGCTGCAGGTTGTAATGGATATGTTGTGAACTGGAGTAAAACTTTAAGTTTACTTTGTTCCCCAAAGATATTTACACGTCTTCTCGGCTCGTGGTTTGTTTTCCTCGTCGTGACATTAGTTTTATATTTATCTGTAACTGGATACTTTATAATACTATAGTAACACACATTCTTTGTTTACACCTTCTTTTTTTATATATATTTGTGGATGCAATGTCAGCGTGTTATGAAGATGATGAAGATGATGGTGGATGCAGGTTGTAATGGATCTTACAACCTACTTTAAACCACTTTATCGCCCCATTTAATTTCCATTTTGTCAGTTTTCCATCTGTTATTTGAGAGTATTGTTAAAAACAGAACTGCCGTGTCCTTCCCTCTATCCTTATCTCCTCTCCTCAAATGAATACCTTGTCCTGAATTATGCACAGGAGCCTCTCTGCCTAATGACGGGCCATGTTTTATTTAAAGTGGGGAACAAAAGATAGATATACGCAGCGTGGCTGGGGGGGGGGGGGGAACCAGACACTGGTGTTTTGTGCTGTGGGCTGAAACTGAAGCACTCATGCGGCGCATCGGTGAGAGGAGGAGCAGGAGGAGCAGCAGGAGGAGCAGCAGGAGCACACTGGCCCCTCTGTGCCCCGCTCGGCCCGCTGACCCGACTCCAGAGCACCCAGGGGGGCCGACCCGGAGACCCGAGGGCCCGCAGAGACCCGGCGGCACACGGACGGGTCATCGTGTCCACGGACGCCGTCGGGTCGACAGCCGTGTAAACCGACCCGGCTGCTGGAACACGACCTCGCCCCACGACCTCGCCCCACGACCTCGCCCCACGACCTCGCCCCACGACCTCGCCCCACGACCTCGCCCCACGACCTCGCCCCACGACCTCGCCCCACGACCTCGCCCCACGACCTCGCTCCACGACTCCTTCCCGCCGGCCGGGTCGAGATGGAGCCTTCTTCTTCTTCTTCTTCTTCTTCTTCTTCTTCTTCTTCTTCTTCTTCTTCTTCTTCTTCTTCTTCTTCTTCGTCTTCGTCTTCGTCTTCTTCTCTACTCCATCTTCTGCTCCTCGTCGTCCCCTTCTTATTCTTCTTTTTCTTCTTCTTCTTCTTCTGCTCCTCTTCTATTCCTTCTGCTCCTCGTCGTCCCCTTCTTCTTCTTCTTCTGCTCCTTCTCCTCCTTCTACTGTATCTCCTCTTCTTCTTCTTCTAGTCCTCCTCCTAGTCTACCTTTTTCTTTTTCTTCTTCTCCTCCTCTTCTACTCCTTCTTCTCCTCCTCGTCGTCGTCGTCCTCTTCTTCTCCTCCTTCTACTGTATCTCCTCTTCTTCTTCTTCTGCTCCTTCTCCTCCTTCTACTGTATCTCCTCTTCTTCTTTTTCTTCTTCTAGTCCTCCTCCTAGTCTACCTTTTCCTTTTTCTTCTTCTCCTCCTCTTCTACTCCTTCTCGTCGTCGTCGTCGTCGTCGTCGTCGTCCTCTTCTTCTCCTCCTTCTACTGTATCTCCTCTTCTTCTCCTTCTACTTCTTCTCCTCCTTCTACTCCTCTTCTTCTTTTTCTTCTTCTAGTCCTCCTCCTAGTCTACCTTTTTCTTTTTCTTCTTCTCCTCCTCTTCTACTCCTTCTTCTCCTCCTCGTCGTCGTCGTCCTCTTCTTCTCCTCCTTCTACTGTATCTCCTCTTCTTCTCCTTCTACTTCTTCTCCTCCTTCTACTCCTTCTTCTTTTTCTTCTTCTAGTCCTCCTCCTAGTCTACCTTTTTCTTTTTCTTCTTTTGATCCTCCTTCTACTGTTCTTCTTCTTTTTCTTCTTCTTCTTCCTCCTCCTCCTTTACTTTTTGGTTTCTACAGTTCGGATGTTTACATTCCTCCCGTGACCTTTGACCCGGCCCACCTCCACCGTGGTGTGTGAGTGAGATCCGGTTCAGAGGAACCTCTAAACTCTGAACAAGACGTTGATGAAAGTGATTCAAATGAAAGTGAGATTAAACTAGAGATAATAATGACGTTTAGTGTCACATGACCCCGTGCTGCTGGAGGGAAGCCTCCTGTGTTTTCAGGGGGACATTTCTGCCCCTCGGACTTCATCCAGGGGCATTTAAATAGAAATTGGGGGCAATTTTTGAAACTTGTGAAATAACATTCAACCTTTTGTTAAAAATAATAAATACACTTTTTTAGGCTTAAAATAATAAGACGATAAGGCAGTAGTCTACAGATTCAAAGTGTTTACTTATATTTTTTTAAATAAAAAAAAAAACTAAACTAAAATCAGACAATCATGTTAAATATTATTCTTATTTATTTGTGGTTATCTATTGTTAATTTTTTTTAAACAACTTAACAATTATAACTTTTTTTATAATTCAAAATAATATTTATTGTTTTTCTTTTCTTGTACATGTGATAGAGATGAGACAGACGAACAAAAACAAAAGGCTATTAAATTATCTAAATTATGAGGGAATGTTTTGCCTCTCCTCGTGATATCAGGGGCAACATTATGTTACTTGGGGGCAGTTTTCCCCTTTTCGTGTATTCCTGACGCTGATTGGAGGTGTTGGGCTGAGATAATGGACCTCGGGTCACTGGGCCGGTTGCGCTCTGGTATTTGTTTTCTTACACGTTCCCATCACGGAGGTGTGCTTTTATTCTTTTGTTACCTGCGTGATGTCACTGGTTTCAGGGAAAGGTGTTGAGGAAATGGAGTGTGAGTCATTCTGAGGGGCGAGGAACTCAATTGTGTCTTAACAGTGAGATAATTGACCTGATTAGACAGAAGGTTTTGAAATGAAACCAATAACATGATTCAGATAGAATCAGTTGATGTGATGAAGTACCGGCAGTTTTTATAAAATAAATATGTATATTTTAATGAGAACTGAAGACTTCCTTAAAAGCAATAACGGGAATAAACTGTCGCCCCAAAGAAGGAGATTGTAAAGTAGATTTACGATGTGATGGAGGGCCAAAGTCCACCGACACGCTGTTATCAAGGGTTCAATGTGTAATAAAGTCATTATATATATATACACATATATAAATAGTATATATATATATATATATATATATATATATATGTATGTATATATTTATAAATATATATTTATTTAATTAGAACTATTTATTTATATACATAAATATTTATAAATATATATGTATTTAATTAGAACTATTTATTTATATACATAAATATTTATTCATATACATATATATATAGTTTATATATATATATATATATAATATCTATTTATATAAATATTTAGATTTATATATAAATATGTATATGATTTATATATATTTTATGTATATCAAAATATTTATATATATTATTTATATATATATATATTATGTATATCAAAATATTTATATATATATTATTTATATCTATATTATTTATATCTATTTAATGTATATCAAAATATTTATATATATATATATATATATATATATATATATATATATATATATATAAAAAATATATTCAGGATCTCAGAGATAAGCTGAAGTCTTCATGTATTAGTTTTGTTAAGTGCAACATGCTAACGTTAGCGTTCAGGTATGTCGTCGTGGTTTGTGAAAGTCATGGTGACATCACTGCAGGAAGTTCCTCTTTAATCACAACAGAGGAATCTAACATGCAACCACAAAAAAAACAAGAGTTTATTATTCTATCAAAGTCACAGTCGATTTGCATATTGAGTCCTTCAAAAGGAACAGCGCAGGAACAGAGTTTGACAAGAACCAGACAGAAAGAGACGCACAAGTTAAAACAAAGATTAATCGGAGAAACATCGGAGGTTGTTTCTTTTTCTAAATTGGAAATCCACCCGTGTGACTGTCGTTATTGTGGTATAGTCATGGACATGAAGGTGATGCGGCTCAATGTAAGATGTAAGATAATGTAAAGCTTCCATCTCATCCATTTCATCATGGAGCTCCTCAGGAGGGAATTGGTCAGAGGAGAGTGAATCCTGGAGATGTGTAAAGTGATCAAGTCCTGCAGCTGTGACTTCATAGTTCCTTCCCTCTTACTTCACGTATAACTTGTTTATTGTCAAAGTAAGAAGGCCAAAGCGACCCATCCAGAGGGCGTTGTGGGGCTCTGGCCCCCGGCTGCAGCTGGGAGGTCAGACTGTCTCTCGCCAGGCGGGCGGACAGGAGGCTCGCGGCTGACGAGGTTATTGTCGTACTAATAGGACACACACACACACACACACACACACACCAGGCGGGAAGGTGTGCACGGTTATGTGTCTGGTTCCCCACAGCACCACACCTACACTATTGTACGGCCCTATAGGGCCCATTGGGACGGGACGTGTGTGTGTGTGTGTGTGTGTGTGTGTGTGTGTGTGTGTGTGTGTGTGTGTGTGTGTGTGTGTGTGTGTGTGTGTGTGTGTGTGTGTGTGTGTGTGTGTGTGTGTGTGTGTGTGTGTGTGTGTGTGTGTGTGTGTGTGTGTGTGTGTGTGTGTGTGTGTGTGTGTGTGTGTGGTCCACCTGTGGCCAACTCCTTTTTCTTTACCTTTTGGGGGGATGTAGACCAACAGGAAAAACAACGGTGTCAGAGACAACCGAACAACTCTCAAATGTAAATATAGTCTCAGAGTCAGAGGTCACGTTTAGTTTCAGTGTTCCTGAAGCATCACTCGCCTCCTCTTCCTCTTCCTCCTCCTCCTCCTCAGTCGACCTCGGATTATGACTTTATGAGTTTACAAATGGAGAGATGACAGGAGGAAGGGGCTCGGCGTGCCTTGCTCGAGGGTTCCTGGGCGCTCTGTGTGAGGGTCTGTCGTGTTCCCCCGATGATGAAGAGTTGAGGGTGAGGCGTTGTCATGGAGACGTGAGCCGTGACGTAAAGAGTCGTTTACAGCTGAGGGACACGGCGGGAGGCCGAGGCTCCGACTGGAAGAAAAATACCTGATGAGTCGAGAAAAGACCCGAAAGAATTACTCGATAATTAGAAAATATTTCTGATAAAAGCTGAATAGCAAAACATAGTCCTCAAGATTTTTATATCGTTCATATCTTTGATCTTTGGGCTTTTAGAAAGTACGAGACATTCAAGGACGTCACCGTGTGATGGGAAGACTTTTTATTTTTTACATTTTTTAAATTTAACAGACGATGAATTAAAAAAAATCGTCACATTGATTTTATAAATAATCGTTAGTTGCAGCCCTTTATTTATTTATATGTATATATTTTAACATTTTGTCTGCCGATGATATTTTATATTTAAAGGAGGATTCACAGTGAGTACGTAAAGTATTCAGACCCCTTTACAATATTCACTCTTTGTTTCATTGCAGCCATTTGCTAAAATCAAAAAAGTGTATTTTATTTCTCATGAATGTTCACTCGGCTCCCCATCCTGACAGAAAGAAACAGAAATGTAGAAATGTTTGCAGATTTATTAAAAAAGAAAAACTGAAATATCACATGGTCCTAAGTCTTCAGCCTTATTTTTTTAGATTTTAGCAAATGCAAAGAAACAAAGAGTGAAACATTTAAAGGGGTCTGAATACTCTGTACCCACTGTAAAACAAATAGAATAGAAATATACTTTATTAATCCCCAAGGGGAAATTTGTCGACTCAGTAGCACCAATAAACTAAACACACAAGAATAAAATATAAATATAAGAAAGAAAGAAACCGTGACTGTGCATAAACTATACAAAGTGAAATATGCATCAAGCCGAGCCATGAGAGAGTAGAACACACACACACACACACACACACACACACACACACACACACACACACACACACACACACACACACACACACACACACACACACACAACCTCCCTCAGGCAGCACCACATCTCAAAGTTCAGAGTTTTCTGTTGAAGTTTAATCTCTGTGTAATTTATTTCCCCCCCCCCCCCCCCCTCCCTCGCTCTGAGGTAGGAAAACCTGGCGTTTTAAAAAGGAGCCCATTGTGAGCCGCTCCCCGCCATTACCGACTGAAACACAACGCAGATTATAAATAACTCTCCTCGGGGACAATTAAAGAGTGAACACGGCGTTCCTCAGTGTCTGCGGAGGCCGTGATGGAGACCGTGATGGAGGCCGTAATGGAGCCGCGCACACGCAGCCTGAGGCGCAGGCGGGCCGCCGATCCACACTGGCTTTGTTCCTCCAATGGAGGCGGGGCTCCGGGGAGGGGGCGGGGCTCTGAGGCGGGGGCGGGGCCGCTCGCGGAAGAACGGCCTGAACCCGGCGTGAAACAATGATTTACTTTTTCATTGTCTTTATCCGGAGTTCTGCAGCGTGAAGCAAAACTGTGTGTGTGTGTGTGTGTGTGTGTGTGTGTGTGTGTATGTGTGTGTGTGAGAGAATCCTGCCAACGTGGCGTCTACCTGGAGGAGATGATTTACAAGTCAAGAGGTGGCGGCGCTTTAAGTCTTTAAGTGTTTTTGCTCGTCTAGACGAGGCGGTCGATGCCGGGCGTTACGGTATGCGGCAGCACGGGTTAGATCGGTACGTTGGCATCGAGGAGAACGCTCAGAGGTCGGCGCTCTAAGCTTTATAATAATTTATATTTAAGCTTTATAATTAAAGTGTTGACTAACATTTAATTGAGGTTGTTTTAGAGGAATCATCTCTGAAGGCCTGACATGCAGCAGAGTGAGGATGACGAGCGGGAGACGAAGAAACCTCCGCGTGTGTTTAGGGCTCATATTTATTATGGTGTGTTCAGGGCTCATATTTATTATGGTGTGTTCAGGGCTCATATTTATTATGGTGTGTTCAGGGCTCATATTTATTATGGTGTGTTCAGGGCTCATATTTACTATGGTGTGTTCAGGGCTCATATTTACTATGGTGTGTTCAGGGCTCATATTTACTATGGTGTGTTCAGGGCTCATATTTATTCAGGGCTCATATTTATTATGGTGTGTTCAGGGCTCATATTTATTATGGTGTGTTCAGGGCTCATATTTATTATGGTGTGTTCAGGGCTCATATTTATTATGGTGTGTTCAGGGCTCATATTTACTATGGTGTGTTCAGGGCTCATATTTACTATGGTGTGTTCAGGGCTCATATTTATTCAGGGCTCATATTTATTATGGTGTGTTCAGGGCTCATATTTATTATGGTGTGTTCAGGGCTCATATTTATTATGGTGTGTTCAGGGCTCATATTTACTATGGTGTGTTCAGGGCTCATATTTATTCAGGGCTCATATTTATTATGGTGTGTTCAGGGCTCATATTTATTATGGTGTGTTCAGGGCTCATATTTACTATGGTGTGTTCAGGGCTCATATTTACTATGGTGTGTTCAGGGCTCATATTTATTATGGTGTGTTCAGGGCTCATATTTATTATGGTGTGTTCAGGGCTCATATTTATTCAGGGCTCATATTTATTATGGTGTGTTCAGGGCTCATATTTATTCAGGGCTCATATTTATTATGGTGTGTTCAGGGCTCATATTTACTATGGTGTGTTCAGGGCTCATATTTATTATGGTGTGTTTAGGGCTCATATTTATTATGGTGTGTTCAGGGCTCATATTTATTATGGTGTGTTCAGGGCTCATATTTATTCAGGGCTCATATTTATTATGGTGTGTTCAGGGCTCATATTTATTCAGGGCTCATATTTATTATGGTGTGTTCAGGGCTCATATTTATTATGGTGTGTTCAGGGCTCATATTTACTATGGTGTGTTCAGGGCTCATATTTATTATGGTGTGTTCAGGGCTCATATTTATTATGGTGTGTTCAGGGTTCATATTTACTATGGTGTGTTCAGGGCTCATATTTACTATGGTGTGTTCAGGGCTCATATTTACTATGGTGTGTTCAGGGCTCATATTTATTATGGTGTGTTCAGGGCTCATATTTATTATGGTGTGTTCAGGGCTCATATTTATTATGGTGTGTTCAGGGCTCATATTTATTATGGTGTGTTCAGGGCTCATATTTATTATGGTGTGTTCAGGGCTCATATTTATTATGGTGTGTTCAGGGCTCATATTTACTATGGTGTGTTCAGGGCTCATATTCATTATGGTGTGTTCAGGGCTCATTTATTATGGTGTGTTCAGGGCTCATATTTACTATGGTGTGTTCAGGGCTCATATTTCCTATGGTGTGTTCAGGGCTCATATTTACTATGGTGTGTTCAGGGCTCATATTTACTATGGTGCGTTCAGGGCTCATATTTACTGTCGTTTTACTCCTCGTGGTCATTTCCCTCCGTCTCCTCGTTCTCTTTTGTTCTTCAGCTTCTGGATGTTTGTTTTTGCTCGAAACCTGAAATCGATTCCGAATGCGTTCAACGTGTCGACTTCAGTGAGTTCACTTTGAATCTGCAGGACGCCACAGACCTCCGTGACTCTGCATGTGAAGGACAGCGGTTAGCCCACGACTCATCTTCATCTTCACCTTCATCTTCATCACTTCCAATTGGACCAGTGAGCTCGTGACAAGTTTCAAGTTTTTCCACATGTCGCCTCGTTCCTCCCGTTAGACGGTGGAAAGTGGACTTTGTCTTGTTGACGCCGCGTCGGGGTCAGCGGGGGGGGGGATCTGAACCGGTCACACACACACACACACACACACACACACACACACACACACACTCGCTGACGGCCTCTTTTGCAATTCAAATGTCCTGCGCGGCTGAGCAAACACTTCCTGGTTGCCATGCCGCTGAGAGGCGGCGTGTCGTGTTTCTGGACTTCTGGTTTCAGGCCGCCTGAAGCGTCCTGCCTGTAGGAGAGAGGAGAGGAGAGGAGAGAGAGAGGAGAGAGGAGAGAGAGAGGAGAGAGAGGAGAGAGAGAGGACCCATTTTGACCCAGGAAAAACCCTAGGCTACTTTCTTCTCCACCACCAGACGTGATGTCATCGTGGTGTCATCGTGATGTCATTGTGATGTCATCGTGGTGTCATCGTGATGTCATCGTGGTGTCATCGTGATGTCATCGTGGTGTCATCGTGGTGTCATTGTGATGTCATCGCGGTGTCATCGCGGTGTCATCGTGATGTCATCGTGATGTCATCGTGGTGTCATCGTGATGTCATCGTGGTGTCATTGTGATGTCATCGTGGTGTCATCGTGATGTCATCGTGGTGTCATCGTGATGTCATCGTGCATGAGCTGCACATTTTGAGAACGAGGGTCATTCTCTTCAGTACTACGAGTTCTCATTATTGTGTTCAGTGCGGCTGGTTTTAGACACTTATTTACACGCGTCGACCATTTTATTCATATATTTAACTGCATGTGTGAACCCACGACCTTTTGGAAAACCAATTTCAAACAACAAAACACTTCCTCCACACGAGTAAAGGAATGTTTTCAGTCAAGGAATGACTTGAAATATAACCTACATTTTCATCTTTAGAGCCATATTATGTCTCTAGACTTGTGCCGTAGAACAACGATGCCTCTTCATATAGAGACGTGAGACTGTTCTGCCGTTCTTGAAGAAAGGACATGTGGATATGTGTCTTTAAAAGGTGAATAAAAGAATGTGTAAAATTAAGAAAATGACCCCAGAGGGTTAAACAAGCCAAACATATAAATTAGTCTGGATTAAAGTTGCTGCTCTGTGATTTTTGTTATTTTTGACTGAGTGCTGCCAGTTTCCAGTCTGTATGCTAAGCTAAGCTAATTAGTCCTGACACAAGGTGGTTTTAATTAAGACATTTTGCGATGTTGTAATAAGATAAAAGCACCGAGGGAATTCAATAAGGTGGACGATGGCTGCGTGCCAGAGTTTGATTTAAAGACACAGGCCGTTTCTCAATTCAAAGTACACGACTGCAGACTTGTGTTCTTTTGGAGTCTGGTCTCGGGAGTCTGGTCTCGGGAGCCCAGACTCCGGAGTCTGGATGTGTTTGTATTTCTTTAACCTAATCTGGAGGCAGAACGTTGTCTCCGTCGGGGCGGATACGTCTGCAGAGGAACAAGTGGAGTCGGACGAATGGGAAAACCCAATTGAAGTTGCACTCTGACACTTTTTTGGCAATTCACGATCGATGCTTTGCAGAATTTGCCCGTCGGCGTTTTTAATCTGGCACTTCCGCCCTCGCGTATTCTCCACACTGCAGGATTACATATGTAACGTCGTTAAGTAGTCGTGTTGAAGCTGACGAGGAATAAACCGGACGTCGACCTGAATGTGATTTACAAACGGGGTCGAACATCTACATATTTTTGGGGGCAGTTTTTGCCCCGCTGACTGAAACCCAGGAGCATTTAAAAATACATTGGGGCTACTTTATGAAACTTGTAAAACTTTTGTTCAAAAATAATAAATATACTTAGTAAGACTTACAGGATATAAGCAATTGTCATATAAAAATGGTAATAATAACACTATTCTGCAATAATAAGACTATTAGGCAGAAGTCTACAGATTCAAAGTGTTTTCTTAGATTTTTTAAAACAAAAAACTAACAAAATAAGATAATCATATTCAACGTTATTCTTTTTTTTGTGGTTATTTCTTATTACATTTTACAATCATTACAAATTATGACTTTTGCTTTTTTTACAATTTATATGTATTTGTTTATTTTAGTGTACATACCTAGTAGAGGCACACACAACTAACAAAAAACACTATTTAATTATCATAATTATTATAAGTCTGGGGGCATCTGTTGCCAGGGGCAACACGATATTTCTTGGGGCAGTTTTGCCCTCGTGTTTTTCTGCTCGGTTCAGAGAAGACTCCAGCGCTCTCCGTCCTCTGTGACGATGAACTGAATATCTAAGGACCTCATACTTTCTTTCTTTATGAATATAGGGTCAGATTGTGGTGGTCAGGCCTGTTTGAGGCTTTGCCCAGGTGGCTTTATTGAGCGACCCCACAGGTGACCTCGCCGACCTCTCTGTGTGCAGGTGGTTAACGGGAAGTGTCCCTCCGCCTCTTATCTCCACTCCGTCTGCAGGGCCGTAAACGACAGGTGTTCTGGCTGCAGGCGGCGTGTAATAAGTGACGTTTGGACGCTCTGTAAACTCTGTGACCTTTGAGCTTGGCGCGGTGGCGGCCGGACGCCGTCTGCCGTCTGAGACCAACGGAGCGCCACGAGCCCAGAGTTGAATTCTTTGATTTGCATGTTGAGTTGAGTCCATCCACCTGTTGCTTTACCTGCCGAGCCGTTCGCCGGCCGCATTCCTGACAACGCGCCAACCCACCAACCCGCGGTGAGGCGGCGCCAGGAGGCGGCAGCTGGCCGACGCCGCCTGATACAGAGAGATGTGGTTTTATTGACTGGTTTCATATTGTTGGTCGTTTGAAGTTTGTCTGACGGACTTAGAGTCACTTTCTCTTCTTCAAGGCCGAATGCTGCGCTAACACACTGTGGCTGAAGCACGGGAACGTGCTCATGCTAGCTCATGTTAGCTCTTATTAGCTCATGTTAGCTCTTATTAGCTCTTATTAGCTCTTATTAGCTCATGTTAGCTCATGCTAGCTCTTATTAGCTCATGCTAGCTCATGTTAGCTCTTATTAGCACATGTTAGCTCGTATTAGCTCATGTTAGCTCTTATTAGCTAATGTTAGCTTATATTTACTCTTATTAGCTCATGTAAGCTCATATTAGCTCATGTACGCTCTTATTAGCTCATGTAAGCTCATATTAGCTCATGTTCGCTCTTATTAGCTCATAGTGGCTCATATTAGCTCATGTTAGCTCATGTTCGCTCTTATTAGCTCATGTAAGCTCTTATTAGCTCATAGTGGCTCATATTAGCTCATGTTAGCTTATATTTACTCTTATTAGCTAATGTAAGCTCATATTAGCTCATGTTCGCTCTTATTAGCTCATGTAAGCTCATATTAGCTCATGTTAGCTCATGTTCGCTCTTATTACCTCATAGTGGCTCATATTAGCTCATGATAGCTTATATTTACTCTTGTTAGCTCATATCAAAAGGGTAACTGGGCTGATTTGAAGCTGCCACATTTACAAACATCAAATCAAATATGCATAAGACTGAAAACAAAAGAGAGAAAGTGTGTGTGTGTGAGAGAGAAAGTAACCATGGTGTGTGTGTGTGTGGGGGGGGCAGTTGGTGAGTCATTACAGACCCTGACTGTGAGATTAATGAATGTTCACACTAAAGGAACATGTGCAGTAAAGTCAATGTTCCTCCGGGGAAGGCTTGACCTCTGACCTCTGACCTTGGTGACCTCTGTGCTCCTGGGGAGGTCGTACGGTGATGTACGGATGACGTTCATGAACAACAACCCAACAACAATAGATTGAGTTTAAGGGTAAAATGTTCCCTCTGATGGAGTCATTGAGACGTTTCCCACCTCTTGGACAGGAAGTGGGTCATGTTGAACAGGAAGTGGGTCATTTTGAACAGGAAGTGGGTCATGTTGAACAGGAAGTGGGTCATGTTGTTGTTGTGCGTCTTGTTTGTGCTCAGCTTCCTGTCGGAGGATGTCTCTTCTGTCTCTTCTTTCTCTTCTTTCTCACTTCAAGGTGTTCTTCCTCCTTCCACACATTCCTCGACCCGGCCCTCTTCAGTCACTGTGGCTCCCTTGTTGTTGTTGTTGTTTTTGTTGTTGTCGCACATTGGTCCTTAATACAAAAGTAATGAGGTGCAGCCGCCGCCGGTTTATTCAGACCATCAATGTGCGACGGGTTGTCCACCTGCTGCAGGTCAGAGGTTGGAGGTCGGAGGTCAGAGGTCGGATCGGAGAGTGAGACAGCTCACTTAGAGGTGTGAGACGTGTGAACTCTGCCCGGCAACACACGGCCTCCCACTGCACGCTGTGTGTTCCACACACAAACAGGAAGAGGCATCGCACACGCCGGGACGGCAACGTGTGTGTGTGTGTGTGTGTGTGTGTGTGTGTGTGTGTGTGTGTGTGTGTGTGTGTGTGTGTGTGTGTGTGTGTGTGTGTGTGTGTGTGTGTGTGTGTGTGTGTGTGTGTGTGTGTGTGTGTGTGTGTGTGTGTGTGTGTTCTTGTGTGAGTGAGAGTCTCTCGCTCTGTGTGTGCGTGTGTGTGGAGGGGTGTGAGTGTGTGTGTGTCTTTGCTTGTGTGAAAGAGTCTGCGGCTCAGCATCAGATTCACTCAAACTCACAAAAACATATTTAACTTCATCTAAGATCAAACTTTTGGTCTGAGGATGGAGGATCTCCACGAGGCCGGAGGCTCGTTCTCTGGGAGATGAGGATGAGGATGAAGATGAGGATGAAGATGAGGATGACGATGACCTCGCCGCGTGTCGCTTAGGGAACGCCTCACCACTGTCGTTCCCCCGTGTCGTGCTCGTGTTCTTCACCTCTCTCTCGTATGACGTCATCGTCTATCCTCCTTCGTCTCGCTCGTCTCCATCTTCCTCCTCCTCTTCCTCCTCCAGACGCCCGGTGGTCTCGCGGCTGCTCGCCGAAGGTCACGCAGGAACACATGACCACCAATAAAGGACAGGAATCTGAAAGAATGTACCCCCCCCCCCCAATCCATCATTCCTCTCTCTCTCTCTCTCTCTCCCTCTCTCTCTCTCTCTCTCTCTCTCAGTTTTTGTAAATCTTTCGTGAGTCTGAAATGTGACCCGCTCTGACCTTTTCTGTTTTTAAAAGTGTTCTTAATCCTCTCGGCTCCTCCATCATAGAGGACTCAGTTGCCGGGCAGAAAGTGGTCATGAGTTTATCCCTGTTTACACATTATTTAATAATCCTTTATCATCTCAAAGCCGAATATAAAATCTTTAATTTCATATCTTTAAAAAGAAAATATTAAAGCTATACAGTCGCACATTAATATTTGTTTAAGTGACTTTAGTGCAATATATTCAGATAACATAGCTGCTGCCAACAACTTTTAATGGTGCCAACATTCCACCTCTTGTCTAAAGTGCGGTCCTCTTTTTACCCGTGACCTTGAACGCATCGTGATTATGAGAGGCGTCACGTATCTGTGTGATCTGGTTTGAATGTAGAACAATACACACTATACACAATACACACAATACACACTACACTCCTAGACAGGAGCCACACGATGAGGGCGTCATGGCGGGGGAGAGTTAAGTCTTTGTGACGTTTATTTTGTTTGGGGGGGTGGAGGCTGAGAGGTCACCCATCCACCCACCGGCCTCACCACGACTTCCCCCCCCCCCCTCCTTGGCTCGTCTCCAAGTGCCGGGCTCCGGGGCCTTGGGGATGAATGGCGCCCGGCCTCTCCGCTCCGTCTTTGAAGCCGTCCAGGAATGTGAGGCCTTTTTCTCTTCTTCTTCTTTTACTTCTTCTTCTTCTTCAACTTCTTCTTTTTCTCCTCCTCCTCCTCCTCCTCCTCCTCCTCCTCCTCGTTGTTCGGCCGGCAGCAGCATCATCTCTCTGTGGCGGTGACATATTTCCTCGCTCATTGTGCACCGGAGAGCCCGGACGTCATCGGCCGGCCAATCAGTGGCTCCCGCTAGGCAACGCCGGGTCTCAGGGGGGGGAGAGAGAAGGGACTCGCTAGAAGCCTTCTCTCTCTCATATCTCTCCTGGTTATTTGGTCTTTTAGAGGAAGAACAAACACGTGGGTCACTCAGCAACACTTTGAGTTGCTCCTCTTTGTGGGTGAGTTGCTCCTCTTTGTGGGTGAGTTGCTCCTCTTTGTGGGTGAGTTGCTCCTCTTTGTGGGTGAGTTGCTCCTCTTTGTGGGTGAGTTGCTCCTCTTTGTGGGTGAGTTGCTCCTCTTTGTGGGTGAGTTGCTCCTCTTTCCTTGTGGATCCTCTCGTCGTTGTGTTCACTTCTCTCGTCTCCTGTTGTGTTTTGCGTCTGAGGCTATTTTTTCGGTCCGGTCACCCTCTGTCCCCCCCCTCCTCCTCCTCTTCCTCCTCCTCCTCTCTGTACATGTGTTCACTGCCTGTCCCCTCCATCACTTCCACTTGAGCGCTCCACTGTTTGGGAACCTCTCCCCTCTCTTTTTGCAGAGGGAGGAGGAGGGCTGGAAAGCCCCCCCCACACACACACACACATACCACAGTTCAGAGGCCCTTCATAAACACATGGAGCCCCTCTTCCTGCTGCAGGTTGAGAGGCTCTCGGGAGGTGGATGTTTTGTGTGATGACTCGTGTCACATGACCATCGGGGGGGCGTCGGCCATCTGAACGATGCATGACGGCGTCGGGCTCCTTTACCTCGGGGGGTTCGACATGCGTCGGCGGGAACGACTTCCATCAACGCTAAGAGAGCAAATGTAACGCTGCAGCCCTGACCTTTGACCTTTGACCTCTGGGCACGACCTTCAGTCGATGAAAGGCACGCTCGATAACAACGAGGTTTGCTGGCTGGGAGGCGTTGGTGAGGCTTTGATGAGGCTTTGATGAGGCTTTGGTGAGGCTTTGATGAGGCGTTGGTGAGGCGTTGGTGAGGCGTTGGTGAGGCGTTGGTGAGGCGTTGGTGAGGCTTTGATGAGGCGTTGGTGAGGTGTTGGTGAGGCGTTGGTGAGGCGTTGGTGAGGCGTTGGTGAGGCTTTGGTGAGGCGTTGGTGAGGCGTTGGTGAGGCGTTGGTGAGGCTTTGATGAGGCGTTGGTGAGGTGTTGGTGAGGCGTTGGTGAGGCGTTGGTGAGGCGTTGGTGAGGCGTTGGTGAGGCGTTGGTGAGGCGTTGGTGAGGCGTTGGTGAGGCGTTGGTGAGGCGTCTGCAGGTGTCGGTCGACGTCTCTTCCCTCTGAGGTTTCCTCGCTCCTCGCTCAGCGGCCTCGTGGAGTTTGTTTAATCTCCCCGATCGTTCCGTGTCGGAGATTATTCTCCGAGAAGCGGGTCGAGAACAATCCGGTAGAAGGTAGAAAGGTCGCCGCAGGTTTCCGAGGCGTTGTGCGTCCGTCACATGACTAATCCTCCGGAGTTGTGTTGCTCCATGGGGAATTCCTGACATATTTCCATGTGAGGCTCCAGAGCAGCGCTGGCCTCCGGGCCGCTAACGAGGGGCCGGGGGCCGGGGGGGGGGGGGGGGGGGGGGGGGATATCCAATGAGAAACGATTAATTGAGAGTAAAGATTATGGTTGGATGTTGACTAATTTTGAAAAATATATCCCCAATAAATATACTACAATTATTATAGTAAACTTTTCATTCTACCAGCACCTCGACGTTTCTGATTCGGTTTAAACGTTTTTTTACTAGTGTAAAAAAAGAAAAATGACATCTCGAGGTGCGACTGAAGCGAGCTGCAGATAAACCAGAAATATCCTCTGAGAAAAAAGGATTTATTCAAATAAAATGTGTCATTTTCAGACTAAACGATTAAATTGTAAAGATTATGGTTGGTTGCTTTCTAATTTTGATAAATATATCCCCAATAAATATAAAACAATAACATTATAATAAAATTGTCATTCTAGCAGCAGCTCCACGTTTCTGGTTCGGTTTAAACAGTTTTCTACTGGGGCAAAAAAGAAAAATGACTGAAGCTATGGAGGACTCAAAATGACACGGACGCGTAAATGTCACACATAAATAAATGAAATACGTGTGGACACATAAATAGAGAAATAAATAAATAAATAAATGAAGAAATACAGAAATGTAGAAATATATTTATTTTATGATGTCCTGTTGATTTATAACTTTATTCATTCATTCCTGTATTTATTTATTTATAGATTTATTTAAGCATTTATACATTTATTTATAGATTTATTTAAGCATTTATTTATTTATTTATTCATGCATTTATTTATTTATACTTAAGTCATTTTGAGTCCTCCATAGAGCTGCAGATAAACAGAAATATCCTCTGAGAAAAGAGGATTTTTTCTTTTTATTCTGTCATTCTCCGAATAAAGGATGAATTGAGAGTAAAGGTTATTGTTGTTGCTCTCTAAATCTTTAAAAGAGAGTATGAGTGAGAAGTATATCCCCAGAGAATGAAGAACAACGTAATAATAAACCGTATTTATAATAAACTCTTCCTCGCGGCTCGAGGTCCAGCAGGTGGAGCGTAATCAGAATAATCTCTCTGCAGGAATTTGACCTAGAAATGCAGCAAAGATTTCTGTGTGGTGACGAAGGTCTAAAGGGCTCCGGGTGGTTAGTGGTGAGAAGACGAAGAAGACGAGGGCGAAGGTGTTCACGGCGGTGAGCGACGGCGTGTCCTCGGTCGGCATCGCGGACACGCCGAGTCGCCGAGTCACGACAAGTGTGTGTGTGTGTGTGTGTGTGTGTGTGTGTGTGTGTGTGTGTGTGTGTGTGTGTGTGTGTGTGGAAGTCACGCGGAGCGGCGAGCCTCTAACGATGAGTCGTGTTTGTGTTTCTCCCTCAGAATCGCCGCCTGATCGACCCGATGGCCTCCGGCGTGACGCACGGCGCCCGGCGAACACGCCGTCGGTGACCCCCCCGCCGCCCCCCGGCCCCTCCCCCTCCATGGAGTCCTACACCGTGCGCTGTGAGAGGATGAGCGGCGTGGAGCTCCACCCCCTCAGCCTCCCCGTCAGCCGCCTCTCGCCCGCCAAGTCCAACGGCGACGCCCACCTCGCCCACCTGGCGCCCCCCCCCCACCACCAGCACGGCAAAGGAGACTCCGCCTACAGCTCGTTCTCCGGCGGCTCCACGGCCCCCGACTACGCGTCCCCGTTCCCCCCCGACGACCTCCCGCCCGCCGCCGACCTCAGGTACGTGAAGTCCGTGTACCCGCCGCCCGCCGGCGCCCTGCAGGCCGACGCCCACGCCGTGGACCGGCTGTACCGCTCCGTGGAAGCCATCACGCGGCGCTGCCGAGACGACGATCTCCACGGCAACGGCAAAGCGCTCTCGAAGCAAGAGGGGCGCCCGGCGGCGGCGGCGCCCGCCCGCCCCCCTCCGGTGCCGACGCGCCTCGACAGTTTCACCGCCACGAGGAACTTGGAGAACGGCCGGCTCCATCGCCACGGCACGGAGCTGCAGCCCAACGCCCTCAGGCTCCGCCCCCAGAAACCCGACCCGGACGCCGTCAGACCGAGCGCGCACGCCGAGCCGCTGTACTCGGTGTGGAGAGGCGCCCCCCCGCCGCCGAGCTACCGCCTCCACCTGCAGGCCCACGACCACGCCGCGGCGCCGCCCGGCCCCGAGTACCTGTCGGCGCCCGGCGGCGCAAAGGCGCCCGCCGCCCAGGCGCTTCGCCGCCGGAGTCACTTTGAGAGTCAGCGCCGGCGGGCGCACTCGGCTCGCGATCGGCTCGCATCGGAGCCGCCGCCTCGCGCCGCCGCCGCCATCGTCAACGGCAGCATCCGCCACAAAGGCCAGTTCTACTTCGTCACCGGCGTGCGTTCCCCCTCGCCGTCTGTGTGCGGCTCCGAGGCCGGCGGCGGCAGAGAGAGCGGCGCGGCGCCGGAGACGCACCGGCTCGGGGAGCGGCGCCACAGCGCGATGGATCACGTGTCCGGCCCTCGCTCGCCCGGCGGGGCGGCGCCGGAGGAGAGGGAGGCGTTCTCCTCCCAGAGCGACCTCTCCTTCGCCGACCAGGAGAACCGGCGCCTCTCGTCCGTCTCCTCCTGGTCGTCCCGGAGCGTCGACACCTCGGAGGAAACGGACGCCGGTCAGACCCGAGACATCGGGCGCCACACGGCCAACAACCACATCTTCTACTGCGGCCCGCCGCCGGGCGGCGACCGCCACGGCTCCCGCAAAAGGGAGGAGCTTCTGAAGAGGGGCGAGCGGCCGCCGCTGGGGGACGCCGCCAGCGAGAGGATCAACAAGGAGACGACGCCGCTGCTGTACCAGCTCACCGGGGCCAGCAGGGCGGCGCCGCGGCCCAGCAAGGACGCCGACTTCGGCGCAAAAGAACAGCAGCGTCGACCGGCGAAGCGGGGCGGCGAAGCGGCGGCGCCAGCGGGGACGGCGCCCCGGACGACCCGTTCAGCCGGTCGTACCGCGAGCAGCTGCAGGACGCGCAGTCGAAGGTCCTGAGGGAGACGTCCTTCAAGAGGAGGGACCTGCAGCTGTCATGGCGCACGCTGCGCCCTACGCCGGGCGCGCCAAACGCCACGCACGCCTTCTCCCCGTCGCTGGACTCCACCACCTCCACGGACACGCTCGTGACCTCCGTGACCTCCGAGGAGAGGGAGAGGGGGAGCGTCCGGGGGGAGGAGAAAGAGCCGGGCGCCGCCGCCCGCCCGCCCAACGTGGCTCAGCCCCAGGCGGCGCCGCGCGTCGGCGGGCGGCGCCGCCTGACCCAGGGCCAGAAGAAGATGTACTTCTCGGAGCCGGAGAAGCTCCACCTGCTGGGCGCCGCCCCCCCGCTCCACTTCCACGCCGCGTGCCGCTCCTTCGGCGAGGAGGAGGAGGAGCGGCGTCCGGAGGGCGAGCCGGGGCTGGTGGCGGCGGGGAGGATGTTCGAGCAGCGGCGAGGCGCTGTCGCCTCTTGGCGCGCGAGCGGCCTGAAGCAGGAGCAGCACGCCGCGCTGCTGGAGTACATGGAGAGGAAGACGGGCCTCAAGGCGGCGCCCGGCGAGAAGCCGCCGCCCACCTCGCCGCCACGGCAGAGGCTCTCGCTGGGGGAGAAACCCGACGAGAGGAACAACGACAAGAAGAAGAAGAAGAAGAGCCGGCCGCAGTCAGCCGGACGCATCCTGGACGCCTGCAGCAGCTCCATGAGGTGTGTGTGTGTGTGTGTGTGTGTGTGTGTGTGTGTGTGTGTGTGTGTGTGTGTGTGTGTGTGTGTGTGTGTGTGTGTGTGTGTGTGTGTGTGTGTGTGTGTGTGTGTGTGTGTGTGTGTGTGTGATCTTGTGTGTGTGTGATCTTGTGTGTATGTGTGTGTGTGTATGTCTCTCTCTCTGTGTGTGTGTGTGTGTCTCTCTCTCTCTCTGTGTGTGTGTGAGAGTGTGTGTGTGTGTGTGTGTGTGTGTGTCTCTCTCTGTGTGTGTGTGTGTGTGTGTGTATGTCTCTCTCTCTGTGTGTGTGTGTGTGTGTGTGTGTGTGTGTGTGAGTGTGTGTGAGTCTCTGTGTGTGTGTGATCTTGTGTGTACGTGTGTGTGTGTATATGTCTCTCTCTCTGTGTGTGTGTGTGTGTGTGTATGTCTCTCTCTCTGTGTGTGTGTGTGTGTGTGTGTCTCTCTCTCTGTGCGTGTGTGATCTTATGTGTGTGTGTGTGTGTGAGAGTCTGTGTGTGTGTGTGTGTGTGTGTGTGTGTGTCTCTCTGTGTGTGTGTGTGTGTCTCTCTGTGCGTGTGTGATCTTATGTGTGTGTGTGTGTGTGTGAGAGTCTGTGTGTGTGTGTGTGTGTGTATGTCTCTCTCTGTGTGTGTGTGTGTGTGTCTCTCTCTGTGTGTGTTTCTTTGTGCTTGTCCTGATCCAGTACTCCCGTCTCCTCAGGTACGCCCAGTTCTCCTCGGCCCAGTCGTGCCAGTTGGCTCCTCCCCTCTGGAGGGCGAGCCGCGCTGCGTGTCGGGGGCGGTTCGCCTCGGCCGAGAGTCTGCTGGACCCGCCGGCGCCGCCCGGCTTCAGGAGCCGCTCCACCTCCACGCCGCACGCCTTCCAGGTACGACTGTTCAGACACAAGACGAGGTACTGTACAGTCATGAACATGTGACATGTTACATATGACATGTAACATGTTGCATTACATATGACATGTTACATTACTTATGACATGTAACATGTTACTTATGACATGTTGCATTACATATGACATGGTACATTACATATGACATGGTACATTACATATGACATGTTACATTACATATGTAATGTAACATGTCATATGTTGCATGTTACATGTCATATGTCACATGCTACATGTGACATGTGACATGTGACATCACATTCACACGAGAAGAGTGAGTTCAGGAGAATGTAAGCGTCTACAGACTTAAGGTGTTCTTGTGGGTCCGTAGGCGCTGGAGCACGAGGAGGATCCACCACCGGCTGAGCCTGTGGAGAGCTGGAGGTGTGTATGACATTCCTATTGGCTCTCAGGTCAGGTGTGTGCGTGTGTGTGCGTGTGTGTGTTTTTGTGTGTGTGTGCTGCATGGACTAACTCTCCAGCACTGAAAGGCCAACACTCCTAAAGCTGATTAATTCTGTAAAAGAAGAGTCAGTGAAGAGTTCTGAAAATGTGATTAATTATTAAATCGGACTTCAGATTAAATGTGACGACTGTCACTTCATGTTGGACAAGAGAGAAACGACTGATGACCTTTATGTCTGCAGAAGAAGAAGAAGAAGTGAACCTCAACAGGACTTTGACTTTGATGGTTAAAAGTTAGTTTTTTCCTTCCTCTTCATCGTCAGGCTCCGGACGAAGGCCTCCGAGGACCCGTCGGTCCGGCCGGCGGCTGAAGACTCGTCCGTGCTGCAGCAGCAGCATCATCATCATCATCATCATCATCATCATCATCAGCAGCAGCAGCAGCAGCAGCAGCAGCAGGTGGTGCAGCAGCCTCCTCAGCCTCCTCAGCGCCCCCGTGTGGTCGCCCAGAGGGGGCGCTCCATGGAGGAGCTCGGCGCGTCGAACCGGACGAGGCCGTCGGCCTTGAGTAGAAGTTCGGAGCAGCTGGATCGACCGTGGAGGGATCCGCCCCCACCGGCGGGACCGGAGCACGGCGGCGGGAGGAGCGTCTCGTTCCTCTACGAGGGGCGGAGCCAAGAGAGGAGGGAACCAACCGGGACGGAGCCAGAGGTCGGAGGTCAGAGGAGCACTCGGGGCCCGACGCAGAAGAGCTCTCCGCTGAAGGAGAACTCCGAACCCGGCGCGGACGCCACGGCGGCGCCTAAGAGTCCGAGTGGCTCCGCCTCCCCGGCCTCCGGCTGCTCCTCCCGGCCCAGACTCCTCTCTGGACCTCGCGGCCGCCGGCCAGGAGAGGCGTCGGCCGACCCGCCGTCCCCCGGGGGTCTGGAGGCGAGCGCCGGGGAGATCCGCTCCTCCACCCCCACCCGGACCGAGCCGCCGAGCGCCGGGTGAGGTCCGGCCTCCGGTGGTCTCCATGGCAACGGCGTCCGGTTGGTCTCATCGTGTGTTTGCCTCCCTGCAGAGTCCGGACCGCGCCGCCCGACTCCCCCCGAGAAGTCGCCCTGAGCTGCGGCGTCACCACCGACCCGTCGCTGTGGGTCCTCCGCCCGGAGGAGGAAGATGAGGAAGAGGAGGAGGAGAAGGAGAAGAAGCAGGAGCCGTTGGACGTTATCGACGACGTTTTCGACGACGAGTCCACCGTCGTAGCCCCGCCCCAAAAGACCGGCGAAACCCCTCCGTCGCCCTGCACCGCCGGGCCGGACTCAGAAGACAGTCGGCAGGTGGAGGAGGAGGTGGAGGAGGTGGAGGAGGTGGAGGAGGAGAAGAAGGAGGAGGTGATGGAGGTGATGGAGGAGATGGAGGTGATGGAGGTGGTGCAACATCCGGAAACGGAAGATGAAAAATCGAGACGAACCCCGGAGGCGAAGGAGAGGGGATCGTCGGAGGGGGAGGGAGGGGGAGGGGGAGACCCCGCAGAGGCCCCCCGAGAGACCCAGGTGGGAGGAGCTTGTGGAGGCGGCGGTCGGGGCCGACCCGTCGCTGGGCAGAGCGCTCTACCCGCTGGCCAATCGGAAGACGGCTCTGATGCTGATGGAGCAGCTGCTGTCGGAGGACACGCTGCTGATGGAGGAGCACTACAAGAAGAAGCAGGAGCAGAGAGGAGCTGCAGGGAGGTAATAATAATAATTAATAAAACACATTCATAAATACATTCATAAAACACATTCATAAAATAAATTACCCAAATCCTTGACTTAAAACTAGTTTAGAGTAGAACTTGTGTTCTTCGTGCCAAATTAATTAAGAGTCTGGTTTGATGTTTCTCTATGAAACTTGATTCTAGTTTGTAATGAGCAAAGAAACTGAGCTCCAGCAGAGCTGCGTCACACACACACACACACACACACACACACACAGTCACACACACACTTTCTTCTGTTGTCCATCTTATGCATATTTTGTTTTATATTTTCTTTGTGGCGGCTTCAAATCAGCCCAGTTGCCTCGTCCTGCACGGGATGTTCATTTTTTGTTTATTTTATTGTTTAAATTGTGCAAAAAATATAAATGAAATATGAAGATTGGATGAAATATGAGCTAACATGAGCTAACATGAGCTAACAAGAGCTAACAATGAGCTAACATGAGCTAACATGAGCTAACAAGAGCTAACATGAGCTAACAAGAGCTAACATGAGCTAACAAGAGCTAACATGAGCTAACATGAGCTAACAAGAGCTAACAAGCGCTAACATGAGCTAACATGAGCTAACAAGAGCTAACATGAGCTAACAAGAGCTAACATGAGCTAACATGAGCTAACATGAGCTAACAAGAGCTAACATGAGCTAACATGAGCTAACATGAGCTAGTGGAGACACAGAGGAGGTGAATGTGAGCGGGTCGCCTGTGTAGAGGCTCATTTACATGATGACAAAGACCTCAACACACGTTTCTTTTCTCCAGCGCTGTAACGGTCGAAGGGGCTGAAGCGTCTCCTCCTCCTGAAGCGTCTCCTCCTCCTGAAGCGTCTCCTCCTCCTGAAGCGTCTCCTCCTCCTGAAGCGTCTCCTCCTCCTGAAGGGTCTCCTCCTCCTCCTGAAGGGTCTCCTCCTCCTCTCGCCCCCGACGGCCTCAACCCTCCGTGTGCAGACCTGCAGAGCAAAGCCGACGTCGCGGAGAAAAAGGTCATTATGATGATGATGATGATGATGATGATGAATGTGGGTGAAGATAAGCTCCCCGTTCACGTCTGTGCAGAACGCCTTTATTCTGAAGTGTGTCTCCACTTCCCATCGGGCCGGTCCCTCCATGCCTTTCTCTTCTTCAGCATCATGTCCTCACATCTCCTCCTCCTCCTCCTCCTCCTCCTCCTCCTCCTCCTCCTCCTCCTCCTCCCCACAGGCTCTGTTGGCGGCGTACATCGAGCAGCGCCTCGGCTCCCTGGAGGAGACGCGCGGCGCCCTGCGGGCCGAGGTCCTGGCCAACACGGCCCACGGCGCCGCCCTGGAGGCGCTGGTCCGGGCGCGCTGCTCGCCGCTGGAGCTGGAGCGGTACCAGCTCTTCATCGGGGACCTGGAGCGGGTCGTCAGCCTCCTGCTGTGCCTCTCCGCCCGGCTGGCCAGGGTGCAGAACGCCCTGAGCACCGTGGACCAGCACACGGACGCCGAGGAGAAGGTGAGGGAGCCACGCCGTCAGGGGGCGGGGGGGGGTTAATACTCCTCCTCCTCCTCCTCCTCCTCCTCCTCCTCCTCTTCCTCTCATTGGCCTTCATGGCAGTAGACTACGCTACCACAAGGCCTCTGAAGGTTTCTCCTGCACGATTCATGTGGAACAGTCTGTAAGACACAGTTTTTAAAAGCTCTCTGGTGCGTTCAAGGACCTTCCTGAATCCAGGATATCTGCATTAATTAACATTTTTAACGTGCCTTTTTTCTTTGGTTGCTCTTTATGTTTTTTTCCTGATTCTCACACGAGGAATATAAAGCGTCGCACTTTTAATCTCCATCAATCCGACCGACACGCATCAACGCTGCTTGTTGTGTCGTGAACGTCTCCGGGGTCAAAGGTCAACTGACTCCGTTAAATAACACAGCGTCCCTTTGCACCCCCCCCCCCTTTCCCCCCTCAACTTGTTTACACACACACACACACACACACTCACACACTGATGAATGCTTATACAAGTGTGTTAATGTTGTGTCACCTCAGGGGTGTCGTTATTTACTGCATCATATTTCGATGCACACACACACACACACACACACACACACCCCCCTCTGTTTACTTTACAACACGCCACTTACAATAGCTTTCCGTTTTTTTTTAAGGGGTCAAGGTTTCTCACCGGCTGGAATTCAAAATATGTTATCTGCCTTTTTATGACATCTTATCCGAGTTCAGGCCGAACACTTTTTATCACACACTCAAAGATTATAAGAGAAAAGCTTTTTTTATTTAATGCACTGAGAAGTAATTCTTTAAATTCATTCAAGCTCTCTCGGTAATTGAGTTCTTGTAAGTCGAGCATCTCGGGGTCTGACTATCTCCTGGATCTCCTGCGTCGTTTCCCATCTGTGTTTGCGTGGATGCAGCGTTGGACTTCTCGACGTGTTCCCTGAACGCACCGCGCGCCGACGGCGTGTTGGAGGCTCGTCTGTTATCAGCGGCGCGATGTTTACACTGACTCACCGAAACTCCGGCCTCAGGTTTCGATGACATGTCCCTCCGCCCCGCCCCCGCAGACTCACTTCATTATCTTTAATTTGTTTTAATTATGAGACAAAAGACATGAATACACAGACATAACACCTAGAGGACGACGAGACAGAGGACACAACTGCATAAAGTCAGTGTTGAGAAAAATTAGAAATAAATAAAAATAAATAAATAAAAATGCATGTGTGAATGAGCTTTAAAAAATATATATTCTATTTAATTTGTTTAATTTAAAGACACAAAATACATGGATGATGGCAGATGTGTATGTATGAGTGTATGCATGTAAGCGGAATTAAATTGGTTTCCAGGCAAGGGAAAATAAAAAATAAATAGAAATAAATAAATAGAAATGCATGTGTGTGTGTGTGTGTGTGTGTGTGTGTGTGTGAGCTTCAAAAAAAATATTTTATTATTTTTTTAATTTAAAGAAACTAGATACTGAGCTGTATACTACACTGTGTGTATGAGCGTATGCATGTATGTGAAATTGAATAGTTTCCAGCAAGAGAAAATAAATATAAATAAATAAATAAAAGTACATGTGTGTGTGTGTGTGTGTGTGTGAGCTTTTAAAAAATATATTTAATTACATTTTTTTAAATTTAAAGACACAAAATACATGGATGATGGCAGATGTGTGTGTATGAGCGTATGCATGTAAGCGGAATTAAATTGGTTTCCACGCAAGAAAATATAAAAAATAGAAATGCGTGTGTGTTTGTGTGAGCTTTTAAAAAAATATTTGATTTTACTTTTTTAATTTAAAGACACAAAATTCATGGATGATGGCAGACGTGTGAGTGTATGATGGACGTGGAATTGAATTGGTTTCCAGGCAGGGGAAAATAAAAAATAAATAAAATGCATTAAGATAAATGAACTAATCGACTAACTAACCGCAGGTGGTCGTTTTTTAAAACGTGATCTTTCACTTTTCACAGCGAACAACTTCTAACCTGAGAGGTACCGAGTCGGGCTACAGAGGGTCATCGCGTTGACGCTCTCCATCCCGAACCGTTCCAGCCTCATGCCTCGTGTCTCTGTCCTCAGGACTCTCTGGACGCTCGCCACCGGCTGCTGTGCAAGCAGCGCGAGGACGCCAAGGACCTGAAGGACAACCTGGACCGGCGGGAGCGGCTGGTCGCCTCCTTCCTGGAGCGCCAGCTGCCGGCCGAGCGGCTGCAGGACTACCGGCGCTTCGTGCAGACCAAGGCGTCGGTGCTCATCCGGCAGAAGGACCTGGAGGAGAAGCAGCGGCTGGGGGAGGAGCAGCTGGAGGCGCTGGCCAACAGCCTGTGAGGGGGCGGAGCCACGCCCAGCGCAGGCTCCTCCCAGGCTCCTCATAGGCTCCTCCCCCTTCTTTCTGTGACTTTCCCTGGAGGAGGATGGCTTGTTGAAAACATGCAGAGGACTCCCCCCCCCCCCCACCCGATGAGACTCCTCCTCCTCCTCCCCCCCCCCCCCCCCCCCGTGTGCCTTGATGTTGCTGCGTCTCCATCCGACGCCGTCCGTCCCTCACCTGTCGTCCTTCAAGAAGACGTCTGCGTGTCCCTGGAAACCCGTTCTAAGCTTTAAGATTGTATTTTGACGAGGCTTCAGTGTAAGGGGGGGGGGGGGGGGGGGGGCTGCTGCTTCATGTACAGTAGATGAAGTCGATTTTAATCTTATGTTTTACTTTTCAATGTTTTTTTTTCAAATTTAAGGCACTAAAAACCAAAAAGGGTGAATGAAAAAAAAAAAAAAGCACTTTGTAATAAAACATAAATGCACATTTCTTCAAATCCGATTCAAACCATTTCAATCGAAAGCCTTATTTTAAACTCCATTTAAACTTTGAGGCCGTTTCCAGAAACCTTCCGGCTCGTTCCGGACGTCATGAAGTCTCGATGAGTCGGTTCCTCACGAGGGGCTGACCTCCTCAGAGGGTTACCCGTAGCAACCGTTACATCACTTTCCTCCTTTGTGTCCCTTCAGTCGCGGAGGCGGCACGTAATACTTGAAACACTTTTATTTTATTAAAGAGGAAAGTCCACACTCTTCACGTCAGGTGTCTTAAACTCATTCCTCCTCAGCGCCTCTGTCCTTTATTTAAATCTACTGTCGATAGAAAGAGAGACTCTTGAATCAAAGGACTTCACGTTGAAAAGGACCTGCTGTTGCTCTATGGCGTGTGTGTGTGTGTGTGTGTGTGTGTGTGTGTGTGTGTGTGTGTGTGTGTGTGTGTCGTTTTCAACAAAACTCCAATGACATCATCAAGTGATCAAAATGTTGTGTTTGACCTGAAGCACAGATCCTGTAAATTATATTTATGTTCCGCTGACCACAAAGAGGCCGAAAACGACGAGAAAACAACCCGCAGTCGACTAGAGACTCATGTTGAAATGTCTCTCTCTCTCTCTCTCTCTCTCTCTCTCTCTCTCTCTCTCTCTCTCTCTCTCTCTCTCCCCCCCCGACCCCAAGACCTTTCTCTGGAGATTTACGGCCCGTCGGTTTCCGTTTGCTAAACAAATGCGTGTTTGTTTTGGCCTTTGTGGACGCGGGCCGGTGTTGTTCCTCGCAGCCGGATGGAATTCCTCAAGAATGCAAAATGTTAGAGAAAGAGAGAGAAGGGGGGGGGAGAGGTTGCAGGAAGACGGGCCTGTTTCTGAAGAAGCGTTTGTTTAGTTTGGAACAACATTGAGATGAACATAAAGAGAGAGAGAGAGAGAAGTGTTTCATCATCCACAACTTCTGCTCCGCTTCACACGCGTGTGCTTTGTGTGTTTTATGTGTGTTTTAATGTTTTTTTTTTCCTGTGCCTGTTTGGAGTTGTAAAGTCCAGGATGTTTGTAAGATTGTGAATAAATTAAGGTCTCCCTCTCCCTGCAGTGCTCCTCATCTCTCTTCTTTGACCTCAGTGAACTGAGGCTGCGTTCGAGTTGAGCCGCTATCGCGATATTTGAGCTGTGAGAACGGGTCACGTGGTTTTATCAGGAAGCTCCTCCCTCTTAAAAGCCTTCGGTTTCTTAGTGATTCCTGGAGCAGATTCTCTTCTCAGAGCTCGACTCTGCCCTCTGCAGGCGAGTCAGCGCACTGCAGCTGAGCGTCTGGCGCAGCCCCCTAAACTATTATAACTATTATAATAACTATTATAATAACCTGGGTTGAAGCTACTCGGTTGGAAGTGTGAGTTTATGTGTCATGTAAGTGAACTCTGCCCTACACCAAGTCTGACATTAAATACTGACATGTTTCATTATAATAAAGGAGCTCCTGGCGAAAACTAATGGAATCATCTCTAAAAAACATGTAATTTAGAGACTTTTAGTGCATTTAAGATTAGATTAGATTAAACTTTGTCATTACACATGTACAGAGCAAGGAGAGCTTCACCCTCGGGACACGGAGGCGTTATTTGAACCCAAACCCTGATGTCAAACAAACCCGGTGTTGCCTAAACAGAGCCGGACGCCCCGGGAGCCGAGGAGGAGCACGAGGACTTCACCACATACATTATAAAAACACTCCATCACATGACGGAGGAGACGAGAAGGGCCTCCGTCAGACTGTAACTACGGGATAACTAAGTACACGTCAGAAGAAAGGCGGTGTATGGGATGGAGCAGGTGGGTGGTGGAGGTGGTGGATGGAGCAGGTGGGTGGTGGAGGTGGTGGATGGAGCAGGTGGGTGGTGGAGGTGGTGGATGGAGCAGGTGGGTGGTGTAGGTGGTGGATGGAGCAGGTGGGTGGTGGAGGTGGTGGATGGAGCAGGTGGGTGGTGGAGGTGGTGGATGGAGCAGGTGGGTGGTGTCTACACCCTGAAGGGAACGTGACTCTCCACGTCTCTTCAACCTGAACTCTGAACCTTCGGCTCCTGCAGGAATGTCAGCACACCCTCCTCCTCCTCCTCCTCCTCCTCCTCCTCCTCCTCCTCCTCCTCCTCCAGGCGGTCGTTACATAACTCAGTTATGACTCAACAAAGCTTTAATTGTTGTCAAGTGAAAGTTCCCATGCCGGTTTTCATTTCCCGGAGACGGATCACGTCTCCGTCTGCAGCCGGCGTTTCTCCTCGGAACGCGTCGCTCCAATTAAGCTAACGTGAGACAGGTTTGTAAGCACCTCACACACACACACACACACACAGACTCACCTCACACACCTCTCACACACCTCTCTCACACACACACACCTCTCACACACACACACACACACACACACAGACTCACCTCACACACCTCTCTCACACACACACACACACACACACACACACACACGGGATACAGTTCAAGATAAAAATACATTCCAGGCCTTTATCTCCCTCCTGCCTCTTTTTATGAGGCCCGATCCAAAGGCCGAGAGCCTGAAGCCGGCTCGTTAATGTTTCTCAAATGTACAGCGATGACATGTTGACACTGGGCTGTGTACTTTGTGTTTCAGTGAGGAGGAGGAGGAGGAGGAGGAGGAGGAGAGGAGGAGAGGAGGAGGCACGTGGGATCAAAGACTCCTCGACGTCTTAATAAGAGTCACAGATCACTCGATCGCCCTTTAGAGAGACAGCTTGGCCTTTCTGAGAGATGACCTCGTTAGAGAGGTAGAGGAGGAGAGAGACTCCCCCCCTCAGTGAGGGACGGATGGGAGGCTGCAGGCAGACGTGGGTTCACTTAGCATATAGCATATAGCATATAGCATATAGCATATTCTACATGCTATATGCCATACAGCATATGGCTTGTAGAATATAGCATATAGGAAATAGCATATGACATATAGCATATGGCTTGTAGCATATAGCATATGACATATAGCATGTAGCATATAGCATGTAGCATATAGCCTGGAAACAAGCAGCTCGTTGTGTCTTTACCTTTGGACCTCCGTCTATAAGCTAAGGGTTCCAAAAGATGACATCATCATCATCATCATCATCATCATCATCAATGAATAAAATAGATACAAATCTAAATAAATAAATATGATTTGTCTATATATGTGTGCATTGTTTTAAGTTAAAGCGACACTATGTAACTTTTCCCCTGTAGCGCCCCCTTCAGGTATTTAACGTCTGGTCTCGAGCTATATATAAAAGTTACATAGTGGGGCTGCACATTAATCTGAAGAAGACTTTTATTCCTGGAATTCTTTCCTTATTTGTATATTTCCTAATATATCGAGTGGTTTCATAGGATTACGTCATGCTGGAGACATTCCGACCAGGTGAATCTGATGTTTATTCAGTGACGGACGGGACTGAAAATGACCAGGTGAACATGTTAGGGACACATTTTAAAACCGACATCTTTACTTTGGGCTCTAGAGTTCCCCTCACACCTTTACTTTGACCTGATCCAACGTTAAAGTGTTTCTGCTTCTCGTGTCTCAACCCTCGAGCTCTTTCTCCGACGCTCCGGGTCCTGACCTCGCGGTGACCTTCATCCTCACAGCGGCGGAGGAGGAAGAGGACGTCAGCTCAATAAAACCCGGAGGCCTCGAGATGAAACGGCGTGGCGTGAGGACGGCGTGGCGTGAGGACGGCGTGGCGTGAGGACGGCGTGGCGTGAGGACGGCGTGGCGTGAGGAGACGAGAGAGGAAACCGAGTCCGAGGCCGACCTCATTGTCCACAAACACGCGCTCACCGAGTCAGAGGATGGACTCCAGCCACAGGTTTGGACGTAAAGGGGGCTAAAAAGGATTCATGGAGCACCTGCAGGCCACTTTATGAATTACATGACCTTTGCCCTTTTGCTTTCTTACTATTTGAATTGTGATGTTTAGCTTTTTTTCCCAAAAGGCTTCAGTCTCCGTGTTTAATAAAGAATCTGACAAACATCTTGTGAATCCTCCTCAGAGACACATATTTGTATTAATGTATTAATTAATTAATTAATTAATCGTGTTGCTTCCAGAGGTTTGAATCCCCCAGAACACACGACCACTTCTTTACTCTAGTTCATCTCAAATGCTCAGATATGGAAACATAGAAGTCCAGTTTGGATTTGGAGAAAAACATTTTTTAAATAGAGAACATACGTTTTCACAATTCAGAAATAAAACCCAGGAACCTAAAAGAACCAGCGCGTGTTGAAGCGTTCCCCCTCAGGCGGGAGACGAGGCCTTCGGGACCGCAGGCGGCGAGGAGGAGACGACTCGCTCTCTGAATCACGTTTTCACAAATTGTCACGACCTCAAGTCACCGTTGAACATTCCTCACGCACGCGAGACCCCGACGTCCTCCTTCTTCACAGGAACACGTCTTCTCGGTTCTCCTCTTCGTCGGCGGGGGAGGAGAACCCGGCCCTCTGCCTGTGCCTCCTCCCGTGGGGCTGGAACAGGCGGCTGATGGAATGCTTCTTGGCGAGACCCGGCAGCGGGTCCGCCTCCTCCCCGCCGTCGTGCGGCGGCTCCTGCGGCGCCCGGGGTTTTCCCAGCAGCTCCCTCACGGCCTCCGAGATGCCCTTGTGCAGGTAGTGGGAGGCCCTCCTCCCGCCGTTGTCCCTGAGGCTGGGGTCGGCCCTGAAGTCTCTCACCAGCATCGCCATGATGAACTCCTGGTCGTGCAGCGCCGCGATGTGCAGCGGCGTGTAGCCGCCGTGCGTCTTGGCGTTGACGTCCACGCCGGCCCCTCCCCGCCGGGACAGGGCGACGATCTTGGTCATCATGTCGCTGTTCCCGCACTTGGCCGCCCAGTGCAGGGCGGTGAACCCCGACATGAAGTCCCTCTTGTCCGCCAGCTGGCTGTCACTCAGCAGCAGGCCGTACACCTGCCCCCACAGCCCGGCGGCGCACTTCACCAGCCACTCGTGCTCCGCCTGCTCCAGCGGCACGGAGGAGGAGACGGGGACGCTGGTGTCACGCAGCACCTCCTCCTTGCTGGTCTTCGCTGACCTCCTCATCAGGGGCGAGGCGGCGGCCACGGCGGCGACCGTCTCCGGCTTGGGGGTCCACCTCTTGCTCCCGGACGACGGCCATCTCTTGCTCCCCGTGCGCTGCAGCTTGGGCGACCCGAGCGGCTCGTCCGGGAACTCTTTCAGTTTTCGGATCTGCACCATGGTGGCGCCGGGCGGCCCCCTCAGGGGGAGGCCGTAGGGCTTGCTCTTGGCGGGCGGGTTCACCGCCCCTGCCGGCTCCTCCTGCCTCTGGACCTCAAAGCTCAGCATCCGTTTCACGGTGCCGGCCTGACACTGGCTCTTCTGCAACGCCCGCTCGATGGGGGTCAGTAAGTCCGCCCGGTTGTCTGCGCTCTCACCGGGCGGCTCCTGGCTGGGCGGCTCCTGGCTGGGCGGCTCCCCGCCGGGCGGCTCCGGGACAGCTGCTCCCTCTCCGGGGCCTCCGGGCGGCCGGGTCTCGCTCTCCCCGCCGCCCGGCTCCTGGGGGTCGCGGTCCAGCAGATGCTGATAGATCTTCCTGACCACCACGTAGCGGACTCCGTGGATTTCTTTGACCACGGCGACCTTGTTGACGCACGTCTTGAACAGCTCCTTGTTGCGCTCCTTCTCCGCCGGATCGTCGCAGTCTATCGAGGCTTTGAACTTGTCCACCAGGTCGGATTTCTTCAGCTGGCCCCCCGCCGCCACCAGCAGCGACAGCACGGATTCCCGCGTCAACACCATCGTTTCAAGACAGATTTATAAGTTGAGAACATGATCCGTAACTCCGAGAGACGCGCCGTCTTCCTGCCGCCGGTGTCCCGGGGAGAGTCTGCCTCACCTGGCCGCGCACTCCTCCTACTCCTCCCCTCCTCCTCCTCCTCCTCACCTGGAGGAGTTCTTTCCGGGGCAGAGCGCGCAACGTCGGCACAATTTGAATAATATATGTACATTGGTTTCATACAGTCAAAAGTGAGAGTCCAAGACCGAATGATGCACATTGTTTATTATTTGTGACAATGGAATAACTATCACTGTATACATATTCACATTCATCTGCACTTCACACATTTCATTTACACTACACACATACACACACTTTGCATTTTGCACACTGTCTATATTTTATTTTATTTTACACTGCTGTATTTACATGTGTGTATATATATATATATATATATATATATATATATATATATATATATATATATATATATATATATATATATTTTGTATATTATATTTCACTTTGTATAGTTTATGCACAGTCACTGTTTCTTTCTTTGTTATATTTATATTTTATTCTTGTGTAGTTTATTGGTGCTACTGTGTCGAAAGATTTTCCCTTGGGGATTAATAAAGTATATTTCTATTCTATTCTATTCTAAAAGTAAATACTTTCAATATAGGCTGTCTGCTTCCTTCAAAAGACCACCCAACTATTAACTTTAGTCTGATTCCCATTTACTAAGTATTTAACATAAACTGCATGTGCATTTACACAAATAAGCTACTTTTAAATAACTATATGGCTCACATTAAGTTATATTGCCATAACTTTTTTAATGATCTAAAAACGTGTGTGAGGCCAATCATGATCAGGTTTTTATTTAATTTGTGGGTCCTAAAAATAACGCACAGTACAACAGAATATATCCATAAACACCGAGTATGCTTTCACAAAAGCAGTCAATTAGACACGCCTGAGCCATTTGTGTGACCTCATTAATTATTTATAAAAGTAACGTCACACCTTGAAAACTACACGCACACACCCACGGAAATAGTTGAAGTGATGAATGGGTGTTTCATTATTTCGGACGCACACCTGTGTGCTACCTGCGGCGCGTCTCGCTCCTGTCCCGGCTTGTCATGTGTTCGACATTCCTGGGCTGAGTGGGAGTTCCCGAGAAGCCGCCATATTGGAACGTATCTGTCAACGTTCAAAGATAAAACGTGAACGTCAAGAGAGTTCCCTTCCTACTTTAACGTCTGCAGAAACGCTGAGCGTGAACACCGCCCGGAAACGCTTAGATGGGACTTTCAACAGCTCCAAATTTAAATATATATATACAATATTATTATCTAATTTTTAATAAAAGCTAAATATTATTAAATAAAGTGGTAAATATGAAGGAATGTATGACGAAATTAAGAAAAATAAAAGCTTAAAGCTTTAGGCTGACTGAGCGGAAACAGGAGCGACGTAGCGAGGAGTCCTCTCGTCGCCAATAGCTCGCGACCTACTCTTCGTCTCTCTGTCAGCTCCGCTCAGTGGTTCAGCAGGCTCTGCTCACTGTACGTCTTCACATACGTCATCAACACACGCCTCACAAAAATATTCCTGGATTACCAAATACGGTGAGTACAGACTTGTGTACTTGTGACGGGAGGGCGCAGGAGGATCTTTCTGCAGTTGGGAACGGCAGCTAATTTGATGACGTCACCGGCTCAGCTGTTCTTGCTCACAAGTCACAACAAGTCACAAGTGTTTTATTGTCAGATGCACAGAATGACACAGGGTCAGACTGGGCACTGACATTCTTAGGACAAGGCACCACACAACAGCTACCATAGCATAACACAGAAAACATAACATAACATGACATACACTCTGTACAAGTACTCTGAACATAATTTACATGTAGTAACATATAATAACCTTACTAAATATGTAAGATAAATATACAATACAAAATGCTAAAACATATACCAACCTATACATATAATACTAACATATATACATATAACATATAATACACATATAGTAACATATAATAAACTAAACTATACATATAATAAACTAAACTACAGACAAATACTCATGAGTTTTTACTCCAATTATTACACTGTGAAGTATATTTTACAGTCAAACTAAATATGACAACTCTGCATTTTTCATTATCCTTTAAATATAATTATTTTATTTTGAATTGTGTGTATATATATATATTGTGTGTGTATATTTATATATATATATAGTATAAAAAATAGATCTACAGATATAATTATATATATTTTGTTTATAAATATAAAGTTTATATATATGAATATATATACATATATATATATATATAATAAATGTGTTATATATATATAAAATACATATTTGTGTATATATATATGTTCGTTTGTATATACATAAATACATACATAAATATTATATTACACATGTAATTGCAAGCAATTCGGTCAAAAGTAAAAAGACACCGCCTCTATAATTGAATTCCAAGTATTAAACCTTAGTCAAACTGATTTAATGTTACCTGTGAATGCATAATAAACTCTTAGTGCTCGTAAGATCTTCCAACACCGAATTATATCTCATGTTTAACCTCTCCGGAGACATCAGAGCCAACGGATCATTTAAAAAAGTCCTGCCGAGATCAGGCTCCTCTCGACGGCCACACTGAGCGCTGACCGCCCGGCGCTGCGGAGCTCACTGGTTCCTCAAATCGTCGCGGACTATCTTTAAGTAGGCTGAATCTCGGTAAACCGACCACATATTTGACGCTTAAACTACAACTTCTCGCTTGAAAACATCCTAAAAATACATTTCGTGACTCAAAAACAGTAGTATTTAGAAAAAGTCAACTGTCAGTTGTGTATTTTCTCCTCCGCCATTGTTTCCTGTCGCTGGTGCGAAATGCATTCTGGGATATTGGCTGTCCGGAGTGCGCGCGAGTCATCTCCGATGCATCCTCGGAGAAAGAATAGGGCGCCTTAAGTCACATCCGGGCATTTTTACCGTGCTTGTCAGAGAAGCAGTCGTTGGAATTATAACGTGTACTCGGGCGCGCGCTGATGACGTTTCAGGAATCCACAAGTACAGACAAGAAGGCATATTGATAAACGGCCACGCTCCGGAGCCTCGACACATCTCTAAACTGCCCAGCATTCCGCTACCATGGCTGCCACGGACGTTGACGTGTTTTCAGTAAGTAGCCACAGGGTTCATTTTCTCTCTCCTTCTTCTTTCCCGAAAACAAGTGCAGCCGGAAATCCCTCGCTTGTGATTTAGTAGAAAGTGTTGTGCTGTGGAGCCGAGCCTCCCCGCCCGTTGTGGCCAAGCCTGTACTGTTCAGATGTGACTGTGTGGGTTATTTCACGTACGACAACAACACAAGAAGATGACGCTGCCATTAGTTGACTTAACGCCGATTGTAATGTACATACATGCGTGCTGCAATTCTGGGGTGTAGCACATGCCGCCATTGGACTGTTTACTTTAGCATTATGAGACGCGGCTGTGACCAGACCGGGAGACGTTGCTCATGTCACCGGGGCTAGCTAACCGGGCACACGCACCGTAACGTGTGACATCGTCTGCCGTACCACAGACACACCTGCGCACCTGGAAGGTGTGTTTCCCGCCGTGCTGGTGTGTTACGTTACCACACGTAGGGAGCGACAGTGAGACGAGCCTCGTGTTGACGGGTGGTTTCATTTTGACATGTTCAGGGGATGCACTGTTCAACTTTACACCGTGTCAGTTTGTATGCTTAACAATGTGGAGGGAGGGAGAGAGAGAGGGAGAGGGCGAGATAGGGAGAGAGAGAGAGAGGGGAAGAAAAAGAGAGAGAGAGATTTGGTGATCATGCAATACAGGATCATGGAAATGCAATAACAGCAAGCAAAATATATCAGGGATATTATAATACATCAGTCTACACAACAACAACTAGAAAGAGCATTTCCTTCTGAAAATGCGTTGGAATGCTTAACATTTGAAAGCTTGAAGCTAAGAAATAAAAAATAAATTGCTGAAAAAGGTTTTAAAATAGGTTTTAAAATAGCTGAAAATGCCTGAAAAAAAGCTGAAATAGGTTTGAAAATAGTTGAAAATGTCTAACAATAGCTGAAATAGTTTTTTTTAAATAGCTGAAAATGTCTGGAAATAGCTGAAATATGAAATAAATAGCTGAAATATGAAATGAATAACTGAAAACATCTGGAAATAGCTGAAATAGGAAATGAATAACTGAAAATGACTGAACATAGCTTAAAATAGCTACCCAACAGATAAAATGGGCTGAACATAGCTTAAATATCTGAGAGACAGACAGCTGAGAATCTGATGAAAGCAACCTGTCAGAACATTTGGATTTGACAGAACTATAACTCCAATCCTAAAGACGTCTACATTAGGAGAAGCTCAAGGCTTGTGTGAACGTGTACATATCCTTAAATACTTTTTAGGTTTAGAAATGAGAGTGTAATCGCAGTTCATCAATGTTCCTGTTTGCTTCAAAAAAGTTGAAAGGTGCTCAGAATTACAATGGAGATGACTGAGGAGACTTCTCCCTCTTTAAGGCTTCTCTAAAAGAATCTGGGAAACTGTTGGATTCCACAGTCACATCTCTACAACAAGCACAATATTCCCTATTACTTTATCACACAATTATGTCTATAGATTAAGAATTGTGGCCGTAGTGACGATATACAAAAATAATTTCCGCTTGATCCTGACGCAGCGCTGCACTCTAGCCATGACATCACAGCTCTAGACCTCCCCACACACACCCATTGATAACTCCAGGAGGAGCGGAAAAACACCTACAACTAAAATAGTAACAATTAAATAACTATACAAGATATGGAAAGAAGCTGACTTATAAAGTTATAGCTAACACTTTTGTCAACATTTTAAAAGGTGGAATTGTGTCTTTAGCTGAATGTATGCCGATATGGTAAGCTTTTAAAGTTGAACAAGTTGAAGCGGATTTGAAGATTTCTCTCATTGGATCCCATTCATCATTTATTCCATTAAAAAAAAAAAAAAAATTGACAATTTGAAAAGATAAAAAATATTTGAAAATATACAATAATAGCTGAAGGCTATCTGAACATATGAAAAATTCAATTGCTGGATTTGCTGAAAGTATGAAGATATTGTAAGCTTTTTAAAGTTGAAGAATTTCTCCATAGGAACTGATGAATTTAAAATAACATAAAAGTATTTCAATATAAAAAAATTGAAACATTGAAATATGAAAAGTCTTTCCATTCTAATCCTGAAGGAGCTGAATTTTCTAATATTTGAATGGTTCAAATAACTGAATATATGAAGGAGTAGAAGAGGGACGAAAAAGGTATGGAAGAAATAGAATAATAAAAATAAAAAGTTTAATAAAGAAGACAAGAACAAGAGTTGGACTGCTGAAGCATTCCAACTAATAAACAACAAATAATCATTTGGTAACCCCAGCATCATAGGGACCAGACAACCACACGGCGGTGATTAATCTGAGGATATGTTTGCATAGATCTGTGTGTGGAGCGCTGGACAGTAAGCAGCGCTGACTTTTCTGGGGGGGGATTAAGAGATTAAGACACACTCCGGCCCCCCCGGCACTTCTTGGTGCCCCAGCCCCTCCCCCCCCCCCACACACACCCCCCCAGCTATTCCCCACGTGTGACTTCTGAAATGCCTCTTTCTGGTCTACATCTTTGAGAATGCTGAGAATGCCGTGGAACAACATTGTTGCCGGACCGTCTGTCTGACTTCCTGTCTCACTTTCAGGACTAAGTGAGACCATATTGAGCGACGTTGACACGCCGGCCTGGCAGAGTTAACTCTGTGCGGCGATAGACGGGGACGTGCGGTCGGTGAACCCACGTCCAGCCCAGAGGCGCCCCGGCAGCGGGGAACCTTTGTAGGCCGGAGCCGGTCGAGGAGATCGATGGAAATACACGAGGGAGAACTGACCCCAGAAATATACGCCCTGAGCTGTAGCTCAGTGGGGTCAGGACTAAGGGGTCGTCCTGCAACCCCAAGGTTGTCGGTTCGATCCCCGCTCTCCCCAGTAGCTGCAAGTCGAAGTGTCCATGAGCAAGGCACTGAACCCCCAGCTGCTCGCCGGGCGCATCACTGCTGCCCACTGCTCCTTAATGACTAAGGAGGGGTTAAATGTGTACCTGTACTCTGTGCAATGACACTAGATTAAATAAATAAATATAATGTTGCCCCTGATGTCACGAGGAGAGGGGCGCAGATAACCCCATGGTGTCATAATAATTCTGGTAATTTAATAGTTTTTTGTTCTTTGCTGTGTGTCCTATCTGTATCGCCTGTACTAGGTAGGTACACGTAACAAAAATCAATAAATGGACATTTTAATTGTAAAAGAACAAATAAATTAGTTTTAATTGTTGTTAAAAAAATGTAATAACAATAACTAGATTAGATATTCCTTTATTAGTCCCACAGCGGGTGGACATTAGAGCATTAATAAACACAATAACAATAATAATAATACTAAAATAATAACTATACAGAGGAAACAAAATATATACACAAGACAAGGGACCAAAGTGAATTTCCAGCAGGTTAAAGTGTAAACCGCAAAGAAATAATAATACAATTGAATATGATTTTCTCATTTACGTTTTTCATTTTTTCTTTGGTTCAAAGAAATCAACGAAAACACTTTGAATCTATAGATTACTACCAGATAGTCTTATTATTGTCATTGTTATGACAATTATCCATATACTGTAAGTCTAAATAAGTACATTTAATTCTTTTGAACAAAGATTGCCCCCAATTTCTTTTTAAATGCCTCTGGAGTTGGTAATAAATCATTAAATCCTCCTGACTGGAGCGATATTGTTCTCCCTCATTGATCCTCCGGCGTGTCGCGCGTACAAGAGGATGCGGTCGATGCTCATCGGTTATGTAATGAAATGCACGACTACACACTCGGCGTGTGCAGTGCTCACTGCCCCCCCCCCCCCCCCCCCCCCAGGCCCGCATGCATAAAATGAAATTAGCTCCACAAAGTGGTTAAAGGCAAAGAGACGCGTAACGAGGGCGAGTCGCTTCAACGCGACAGGAAGTGATTTTAACTCGATCACGACCACATATGTGCTTTGCCCCCTGATTGCTCTGAGGTTGGAGAGCATCCAGGCCGAGCCGCCTGGAGGCGGCCTGTCAGACCCGGTGTCGGGGAGGGGTCGTGACGGCCGGCTTTTGTGGCGATGAGTCGATGTCCCTCTGTTTCAGAATAGGTCGACGTGTTGTTTTTCATTGTGATTCTCCGTGATGAGAGCTGGGAAGTTCAAACGGCATTTCTTTTGTTTTAACCTTTTTTTTTAATTGATTTTGTAATACCACGCCCAATAGAACGGATGTACAGAGCATTATCAGTGACTTATTTTCTTTTAAGTGATCTCGTCCTTTTATGCAGAACTTTGGTTCCCCTCATTTAGTTTGTTTTTTATTTTAAATTAAAATTATTTGAATTAAAATATATATATTTTTTATATTTGTTTCTTACTTTTCCATTTGTTTTGCCTTGACTCTCTGTAGAGCACTTTGTAAACATTGTTTTTAAAGGTGCTATATAAATATAATAATAATTATTAATTTTATTATTATTATTACCGTCAGTTGCTTGGAGGTTGTGTCACTGTGGCACGCCGTCACTATATACTACGATTGCAAATACAAGCACGATAACAGAAACTTAATACAGTAGGAATTAAGATGTGGAAACATGCAAACATAACTACATAAAAATGTCATTATTATTATTATTTTAAAGACAGGAAGCTGTGTTCTCTGACGTCGAGTCCTCGCCGGGCGCCGGGTCGTCTTTGTGTAGAGACTCCGTCAGCAGGCGGTCTCTGTGAGGTCACAGGCTCTCCGGCTCGCAGTGCGCCAACGCTTCAGTTTATCTGCTTCACACGGGATCTGGGTGGTGTTCCTTCAACAGTTGTAAAGAAAAGAAAGAAACGGCTGCACGGAGTCTCTTCTCTTTGAACTCATGAGCGCCACGACTTGGCAGAAGACGACGCGGAAAAAAGGAAAATAAGAGAAATGCATTCCGGTCCAAACGACCTCTGTGTGCACGATGCCAGACGGCGCTCCCGATCTTCCTCTCATCACCACCGAACCGAGGAAGACGAACCCCCCCCTCCCCTCCCCCGGTCTGATCTGAAGTTGGTTTCTGTTGTTACATAACAGGCAGAACTAGTCTCGCTCCTGAATACCGCGTGGAGGCCGTTACCATGGGGATTATCATCCTATTCAAAGACCACCAGACCCAGAGTCCACAGAGACATCATAAAGGGGTTTGGCTTAATAACATACCTGCCCCCCCCCCCCCCCCCATTGTCTCGTTAAACGGTTCCTGACTACCGTCTGTCATCTTGTGTTTTTTTTCTTTCCTTCCTGTCGGGCGTTTTGAGGCTGAGCATTAATGAGAGAGAGAGAGAGAGAGAGAGAGGGAGAGAGAGAGAGGGAGAGGAGAGAGGAGAGAGAGAGAGAGAGAGAGAGAGAGAGAGAGAGAGAGAGAGAGAGAGAGAGAGAGAGAGAGAGAGAGAGAGAGGGAGAGAGAGAGAGAGAGAGAGGAGAGAGAGAGAGAGAGAGAGAGAGAGAGAGAGAGAGAGAGAGAGAGAGAGAGAGAGAGAGAGAGAGAGAGAGAGAGAGAGAGAGAGAGAGAGAGAGAGAGAGAGAGAGAGAGACAGGATAATATCTGTTCTTGTAAATTCCTGGTGGGCGTCTCGTCCTCCAGATCTCACCCAGCAACATTTTTACCATCACAACGTCACCTCACACAAGTAGTGGCAGGAGAAGAAACACACACACACACACACACGTACGTCTCAGGCACGTATGTTTCTGGTTTGATTGAGATGTAATGTAATCCTGTGCTCATGGAAAACCTGGAATATATAATATATATATATACTTTTTAAGATAACTAATAGCTGCAGGATGTGTTCTTAAATATAAGGAACTCAGTTGATCCGTCCTCTTTAAAATTTTATGTGGAAACAAAACTGAAGGGAAACTAGTTCTACACAAAGTGCACCTCAAGTTATTGTAAATATTTGAAACCTCCACACACACACACACACACACACACACACACACACACACACACACACACACACACACACACACACACACACACACACACACACACACACTGCTGATGTGTCGGGGGCGGCTCGCTCAGCCAGACAGGAGCTGAGAACACTCCGGTCGGGGGGGAGGAGGCCAGAAGGAGGGAGGCGTTCATCCACCGTAGACGCGGCCACGGGGAGCACTTCAGGGTCGACTGCCTTGCTCAAGGACACACCCACTAAGGCGGGGATTGAACCGCCAACCCCTTGTATGAAAGACCTGCTGTCATAGCGGTTAAAAAAGCGCGGGAGAGTTTCACGGCATTCAGGCTGAGCCCCCTGGTGAGGTCACTTCCTGTGTGAGGTCACTTCCTGTTGGTGATACGGCGGCCCGAGAGAAAACTAGATGTTGTTCTATGTTCTTCACTTTGTTTTGTTGTTGACACAAATGTGTGGCTGCTTTGAGGACGAGGAGGTCCATCCTCAGCTTCACCGTCCTCGTTTCTGTCTTTGTCCCTCAGAACGAAGAGAAGAGAAACCTCAATCTGGGCGGACATGTTGGATTCGACAGCCTCCCCGACCAGCTGGTCAGTAAATCTGTCACGAGGGGATTCTGCTTCAACATCCTCTGTGTGGGTGAGTACTGCGCGGCAGCACGGAGGTCTCTACTGTCACCCCCCCAGTCACGGAATTTTAAATTGGTCATTTCCAGGCCTGGAAAAGTCATGGAGAAAACTTAAATCATAAAAGTTTGGGTAAAGTCCTGGACATGTGTTACATTCACATGTTCATTTACGCCGAGTTTGAAGTAATTAATGTTTTTTTAAAGAAAGACGCTAAAAACGCACATTTACTAAATTGTTCTGACCGAGATTTCAGTTTGGTCGTGGAAATTTGGTTTGAAGTTATGGAAAAGTTATAGAAAAGTCATGGAAAATTCATAGAAAAGTTATGGAAAATTCATAGAAAAGTCATGGAAAAGTCATGGAAAAGTCATGGAAATCCATTGGTCGAAATGTGTAAGAACCCTATCTTTACTTACCCCCCCCCCCCCCTCTTCCTCCTCCTCCTCCTCTTCCTCAGGGGAGACGGGCATCGGCAAGTCCACTCTGATGAACACGCTGTTCAACACCACGTTTGAGAACGAGGAGGCGAGCCACTACCAGAACGGCGTGTACCTGCGGCCGCGAACCTACGACCTGCTGGAGAGCAACGTGCACCTGAAGCTCACCATCGTCGACTCCGTGGGCTTCGGGGACCAGATCAACAAAGAGGACAGGTGAGGGTGAGGGTGAGGGTGAGGGCGCGGGGTCAAAGGTCAAGGCTGCCCCGAGGATGTTCATCTAGATCATTTAATAGTCTTTGTTGTGTGTCTTATCTGTGTTGCCTGAACAAACAAAAATCTATAAATCTAATTTTGAATTGCAAAAAAATAAGCTATAATTGTTAATAGTTATTTAACAAATTTAATTATAACTGACCACAAAGAAATAATAATAAAATTGAACATTATCGTCTGATTTATGTTTTCTGTCTAAGAAAATACTTTGAATCTGTAGACTACTGCCTAATAGTGTTATTACTGCCTAATAGTGTTATTACCTAATAGTCTTATTACTGTCTAATAGTGTTATTACTGTCTAATAGTGTTATTACTGCCTAATAGTGTTATTACTGCCTAATAGTGTAATTACTGCCAATAGGGTAATTACTGCCTAATAGTGTTATTAATGCCTAATAGTGTTATTACCTAATAGTCTTATTACTGTCTAATAGTGTTATTACTGCCTAATAGTGTTATTATTACCTAATAGTCTTATCACTGCCTGGTCATATTATTGCCATTCTTATGACAATTGCTCATTTACTGTAAGCCTAAATAAGTATATTTATTATTTTTAACCAACAGTTACATTTTAGTGTTAGTGTTAGTTTAAATACGACATTTTCTCACTTTTTCACGAGTTTTCTCAGAATCGTTCTCATGTAAATGTTGAAGTCCTGGCCCCCCATTGGTCGACAGGCGTACGGACCCTGATCAGGTCTCCGTTGCTCTGGGATACGAACCAGAGAAACACCCGTCTGGGTTTCCTCTGGAGGAGGAAATGAGACGAGGAGGAGGAGGAGCAGTGGAGAGGAGGCTGAGGAGGAGGAGCAGGAGCAGGAGGAGGATCTGTTTTTATTCTCTGAACATGCAGCTGTGGGATGTTGTCGTTGTGACCGGCCGGCGAGCAGCGCTCTCACGCCCTCTGGACAGCAGCGCTCTGCGGAGGCCGGAGGACGGAGCCCACCGAGGGCGCCGCCAGAGGTCACGGGCGCCGCATTCCTCAGATGTTATTCAGGGTTAGGGGTTCCCTGTGACTGCTGTTATTCAGGGTTAGGGGTTCCCTGTGACTGATGCTCTTGGCTCTGTCCCTCTTCTCTCAACGGTTTAAAGTTGCCGACTCAGATGAACTCAGTTTGACCCACTGGGGACACCGTAGGCTCCAACGAGCTGCCGAGCGCCGTGAGGGAGGACGGGATGCTCCTCCTCCTCCTCCTCCTCCTCCTCCTCCTCCTCCTCTTCGTCTCCATCGGGCTCCCATCGAGCCGAGCCGCCGCTCTCGGCCCGGTTCCTGGCCCCTCCCCCGTGATGAGGCCCCTCCCCCAGTCTCGAGGCCCCGCCTCCTCTCACATTCATCACGCGTGTAATAACACATGTTCATGCCTCGGTTCCCTCCAGCTACAAGCCCATCGTGGACTACATCGACACGGAGTTTGAGAAGTACCTCCAGGAGGAGCTGAAGATCAAACGCTCGCTGTTCAACTACCACGACACCAGGATCCACATCTGCCTCTATTTCATCTCCCCCACGGGGCACTCCCTCAAGTCCCTGGACCTGGTCACCATGAAGAAGCTGGACAGCAAGGTACACACATGTACACACACTGTATACACACTGTATACACACAGAACACACCATGTACACGCATGTACACACAAAGAACACACCATGTACACACAAAACACACCATGTACACACACTGTATACACACCATGTACACACATGTACACACATGTACACACACTGTATACACACTGTATACACACAGAACACACAATGTACACACAACGTACACACCATGTACACACACTGTATACACACAGAACACACCATGTACACACATGTACACACATGTACACACACTGTATACACACTGTATACACACAGAACACACCATGTACACACAGAACACACCATGTACACACAACGTACAAACAAAGAACACACTAAGAACACAAGGTACACACCATGTACACACACTGTATACACACTGTATACACACAGAACACACCATGTACACACAACGTACACACAAAGAACACACCATGTACACACAAAACACACCATGTACACACACTGTATACACACAAAACACACCATGTACACACACTGTATACACACAGAACACACCATGTACACACATGTACACACACTGTATACACACAGTATACACACAGAACACACCATGTACACACACTGTATACACACAGTATACACACAGAACACACCATGTACACACATGTACACACAGAACACACTATGTACACACATGTACACAGAACACACCATGTACACACATGTACACACAGAACACACCATGTACACACACTGTATACACACTGTATACACACCATGTACACACCATGTACACACAGAACACACCATGTACACACACTGTATACACACTGTATACACACAGAACACACCATGTACACACAGAACACACCATGTACACACATGTACACACACTGTATACACACTGTATACACACAGAACACACCATGTACACACATGTACACACAGAACACACCATGTACACACAACGTACACACAAAGAACACACAAAGAAAACACTAAGAACACAAGGTACACACCATGTACACACACTGTATACACACAGAACACACCATGTCCACACATGTACACACAGAACACACCATGTACACACATGTACACACACTGTATACACACTGTATACACACAGAACACACCATGTACACACATGTACACACAGAACACACCATGTACACACATGTACACACAGAACACACCATGTACACACATGATGTACACACGACGTACACACAATGTACACACAACGAACACACAAAGTACACACAAGGTACACAATGTACACAAAGAACACTGATCCTTTCACATAGAGATGCACCGATCAGGTTTTTTGGGCCGATCACCGATCACTGAAATCAGTGTCAGCCGATCACCGATAATACCGATAATACCGATCACTGAAATAGTCTCTGCCGATCCCATAATGCCGATCACGGCGTCGATTGAAGCATTCTATTTATTGTGTAGCATTATTGCCTAGGACTATGAGGAAATACACATCTAAAGCACCTTAAACATTAAATACATTACAGATTTCTTTAAACATTTAGGACTTTTACTTTGAAAACTGTCCTAATTGATACATTACAATTGTTTGATTGCTATTGTAGGGGATTGATTCCAGATATGTATGGAACACATCTGCGTTATTCATTTCCTGGAACTCTTGGGGAAATCTATATACAGGACTTTTTTAACATACAAAAGTCTGACTTATTTTTATAAACTCTTCCTTGGTACAGTAACAATGTTTTAATGTTAGCATAATTCAAGCTAAATCTCAGAAACGATCTATTAATATACAAAATCAGTTCATTGTTTACTTGTATATGTGAGTGTATGATTTGTGGACATCTTATTTTGAAAAACGGATGTTGTTTCACGTGGCTCTTTCCGCTATCTTTGCAAAACCTGATCTTGTGTCACGTGAATCCAGTACCGCTGCTAGCCACGTTGGTGCCCTACGCATAACTCCTTCATGATGCCCCCTCTGAGAGAGGAAAGTGACCCGCGGCGAGTGTTGTCGACGGGGACGGGGGGGTGCTCACCTGTGCTAAACACGGATGTGTCCGCGCGCGCAGCACGGAGCCGTAGACTGAAATAATATCGGCGTTATAATTATTATAACTGAGAGGGTTGTTTTAGTTGCCTATTTTGTGGTGCCCCCCAGGACGTGGTGCCCTACGCGCAGCGCTAGCGCGCGTTATGGGAGCGGCGGCGCTGCGTGAATCGCGCGAGGGTTTTCATAAAGTTAGCGGGTAACTTTATCATAACCTTCGCGCGCTCCCAATCGAACGCGTGTAGCGTGAGAATCAGTCTGTAGGGTCAGACATGTGAACATCAGTCTGTAGGGTCAGACATGTGAACATCAGTCTATAGGGTCAGACATGTGAACATCAGTCTATAGTCAGACATGTGAACATCAGTCTATAGGGTCAGACATGTGAACATCAGTCTGTAGGGTCAGACATGTGAACATCAGTCTGTAGGGTCAGACATGTGAACATCAGTCTATAGTCAGACATGTGAACATCAGTCTATAGTCAGACATGTGAACATCAGTCTATAGTCAGACATGTGAACATCAGTCTATAGTCAGACATGTGAACATCAGTCTATAGGGTCAGACATGTGAACATCAGTCTATAGTCAGACATGTGAACATCAGTCTATAGGGTCAGACATGTGAACATCAGTCTATAGGGTCAGACATGTGAACATCAGTCTATAGTCAGACATGTGAACATCAGTCTATAGGGTCAGACATGTGAACATCAGTCTATAGTCAGACATGTGAACATCAGTCTATAGTCAGACATGTGAACATCAGTCTGTAGTCAGACATGTGAGCATCAGTCTATAGGGTCAGACATGTGAACATCAGTCTATAGGGTCAGACATGTGAACATCAGTCTATAGGGTCAGACATGTGAACATCAGTCTATAGTCAGACATGTGAACATCAGTCTATAGTCAGACATGTGAACATCAGTCTATAGGGTCAGACATGTGAACATCAGTCTATAGGGTCAGACATGTGAACATCAGTCTATAGTCAGACATGTGAACATCAGTCTGTAGGGTCAGACATGTGAACATCAGTCTATAGTCAGACATGTGAACATCAGTCTATAGTCAGACATGTGAACATCAGTCTATAGTCAGACATGTGAACATCAGTCTATAGTCAGACATGTGAACATCAGTCTATAGTCAGACATGTGAACATCAGTCTATAGTCAGACATGTGAACATCAGTCTATAGTCAGACATGTGAACATCAGTCTATAGTCAGACATGTGAACATCAGTCTATAGTCAGACATGTGAACATCAGTCTATAGGGTCAGACATGTGAACATCAGTCTATAGGGTCAGACATGTGAACATCAGTCTATAGGGTCAGACATGTGAACATCAGTCTATAGGGTCAGACATGTGAACATCAGTCTATAGGGTCAGACATGTGAACATCAGTCTAGAGGGTCAGACATGTGAACATCAGTCTGTAGGTCAGACATGTGTGTGTCAGTGAGTTGACCCAGAGGTTCAGCTCGGGGACGGGGCGCCGCTCGCTGCAGGAGGATCCCCTCGCGGACCTCTCACTCTGCGACACTCGGCGGGCGCTCCGTCTCCGTTGCGGAGATCGAAACGTCTCTGATAGTATTTCTCGCAGATGTGACGTCATCTGATCGATCGGTTATGATCGGCCGTTTTGAGAACGCCGATCAAAACCGATCATGGCAAGATCGGCCGATATGGATCGGCGCCGATCAGATCGGTGCATCCCTACTTTCACATGGTCTGTGAGTTACCATATAATGAAAAACTATAAGATTTAAATAATTAATAGTGGGAAGAACTCTATTTTAATAGTAGAGAGAAAACTCTACATTTTAATAGTAGAGAGACCACTCGGCACCTCAGGCCCTCCTGAGGACTCTCGTGCTCCTCGAAGCCTCGGACTAGAATGCTTTCAGCCGAGAGATCTTCACTCAGGAAAAGAGCCGAGACCCAAACGCGTGTCTCTTCTGTCCGCTGGGCGCCGGCCGGTGACCACGGGGCCGTCTCCACCGGCCAACGCCGTGACGATAAGCCGGCGCCCCGCGGCGGCCAGCTGTCCCCTCAGCCGGCGCTCCGCCCCCCCGACCTGAGCTGAATACATGATCCTCCTGTAGCTCTCTTAATGAGTGGAGCTCAGCTCCGCTGCACCTCCTCATCCGAGCGAACCAAACCATCTTTCTCCTGGATGTCTGTGAGGAACGTTTGGGTTTGCAGGAGGAATCAAATAGGAGCAATAATGGCAGCGGGCACTTTTAATCCCAAATGATTGACAGTATTGGGCGTGCAGCACTTAAATAAAACATTAACAGAACTATAGATGCATAACAGAACTGTCGACCAGATAAAAACCAGGCAAGTGGAGCAAAGACGACCGTTCCCTCAGACAATGGTGTTTTTCTAGTGATTGGTCCGCCCCTCCCTCCAGACGGCTGAAGGCCCACTGGAGGGAGTTGAAGGCAGGAAGAGAGATAAGAGTCGTTAAGGAGATCTCCTTTTGTTTAAAACATTTTTGGGGGAGAACATCTGTACAAATTAATGATGGTAACAATAAGATAAAGAGCATTTAGTTTGTGGAGGTCATTCAACAAACGAGGGCTAATACTTGCCTTTTTCCAATGTCTCGTATGCTCTGTAATCACATCTACATGTTTGTGTTGGCAGATGTTTTCAAAGGGAAGTCTGGAGGGCGAAGATACTTCAATCACAGAGAAGTTTAGTTTGAGTTTCCGGCTTATCGGCCGAGTTGGAGTCGCTTTAAACTCATCAGCGTCCAATTATCAGACTTTGCATCAAACTACGGATTCTTCCTGAGAGTCGTAGCTCATCTAGAGCTGACACCGTGGTGAACACGTGTTTTCATGCTTCATTTTTACCATCAAAGTAAAGCTTTGGTAGTTGTCTCTACACCTATAGCATATTACAAAGTTAACAGCTAGCGGCCTGCGTGCCACGTCCTGCTGCCTGTTTCCCAGAATGAAGCGTCTGAGCAGCGGATTATCTCCAACGTCGACGTCCTCATTAAAAGTGTTCAAGATAAATAAATATAAATAAATATAAAGCCAGAACTATCAGTAGATGTGAATCCTCTTCTCCTTTAATACTCATCCGGCTTCGCTCCACATCTGGTGCTCTGAGAACTATTTGGGAAAACCCAGCTGGGAGAACTCTGCAGTGGGAAGTGACCTTCCCTGTCCCCTCACTCCTCTCTGTCCCCTCACTCCTCTCTGTCCTCCTCCTCCTCCTCCTCCCTCCTCCCCCCCCCTGGGTGAGTTCCCTCTGTTTGTCCGTACGGGTCAATCTGGCCGCCCTGCTGTAGACCGGCGGTCCCACGGCGATGAGCCTGTAATCCGACTCCCGCCCGGCGCTCCGGGCAGCCAGGTGGGCGTGGCTCTGGATCCTCCTCGATCTCCTCCTGGATGTGGCCGCCGCCGCCGCCGCCGTGCAGAGGAATGCAGACGGCCTGTTTATTGCTGCACATCTGCTGCTGATTGCAGCTGCAGCCGGCGTGTTTTCACAGCCCCCGTTTGTTTGACGCGGCCGTCGGGGCTCTGACTCCGCGGCGGCGGCCGTGAAACGCCATAATTGGGTCTCCAGCGAGCTGCGTGCTGCATTCAGGGTGTCTGTTCACACAGAGGCAACGACTCGATTCCGCAAGTCCCTGAACGCATCGCGATGACTGACTCGTCACGTCACGTGGTGCACGTCAGACTCCACATGATGAACGTCTATAGCTTTCAATGCACGACGGCGTGATGATGGTTCAATGACTCTGTTTATTAACCCCCCCTGTCTCTCTCTCTCTTTTCTCCTCCTCCTCCTCCTTTCCCCCTCAGGTCAACATTATTCCCATCATCGCCAAAGCGGACACGATCTCAAAGAGCGAGCTCCATAAATTCAAAATTAAGATCATGAGTGAGCTGGTAAGCAACGGCGTGCAGATTTACCAGTTCCCCACGGGCGACGACGCCGTGAGCGAGATCAACACCTCCATGAACGTGAGTACCGCTGGTCGGGCAACCAGCGCTTTAGCATTTAGCGCTTTAGCATTTAGCGCTTTAGCATTTAGCGCTTTGAGCATTTAGCGCTTTAGCATTTAGCGCTTTAGCATTTAGCGCTTTGAGCATTTAGCGCTTTGAGCATTTAGCGCTTTGAGCATTTAGCGCTTTGAGCATTTAGCGCTTTGAGCATTTAGCGCTTTAGCATTTACTGTTTTTACATTTAGCCTTTTTAGCATTTAGCACTTTTACTTTTAGCATTTAGCGTTTTTACATGTAGTGCTTTTAGTATTTAATGATTTAAAGCATGTCACTCTTTTACATGTAACTCTTTTACATGTCACTCTTTTACATGTCACTCTTTTACATGTCACTCTTTTACATGTCACTCTTTTACATGTCACTCTTTTACATGGAACTCTTTTACATGGAACTCTTTTACATGTAACTCTTTTACATGTAACTCTTTTACATGTCACTCTTTTACATGTCACTCTTTTACATGTCACTCTTTTACATGTCACTCTTTTACATGTCACTCTTTTAGCAGCCCTGTAGCATTAAAAAGGGTCACGCGTGTTCCTGACCATGTGTCACACATCTGGACCGGCAGCACACTCCGACACCATTCTACCATTTCACTGCTTTCAACACGCACTGAGAAGTTTGTTCCTCTTATTTGGACACCTTGTCATCCGTGAGCCTGAACAGGGAAACTGTAAACGCCGTGTAAATACCAGCAGATACCAGCCGACTCTCGACGTACATCACACGTTACACATTACACATTACACATTACACGCCAACGTCGTATCGGGGTTTACACCAAACTGAGTGAACGCCGGCTCCGTTTGTTTTCACCTGTTGCCCCACATTCTCAGTTCTTTCCATTATTATTGTAACAAAAGCAGATTGTTTAGGCTCCGAGGCCCTTTGTACATGTTGTAGTTATGTAAGAAAATCAGATTTAACAGGATGATGCATACAATCTCTCACACACACACACACACACACACACACACACACACACACACACACACACACACACACACACACACACACACATACACATCCTCCCCCCCGTTTATTCATAGCCGGTGACATCACTCTCACCAGCTCGTTCCAGCTGGTTTCAACTCGCCACCTAATTCTTGTGGTCGAACGCGACGTGTTTTTCCCATGATGCTTCACTGCCGATCTTAACGAGGCTGGTGTGTGTGTGTGTGTGTTTTATCACTTAAACTAAATGGGCCTCAGCCGAGCCACATGGTAAAGTTAAGACGGCGCTCCGGGGTGGTCACACGTCTCTGTGGTGGTCTGGTTGTGGACGGTAACGAGGCTCCTTTTTATTTGAGCGCCGACGCTTAATCGCCGTCTCGGTTGTGGCGTTATTTGTCCGTGGCGTGTTTGTGTCTCGTGAAATGCAACTCGTCGAGCAGCAAAGAATACCGGCGTGAAGAAGAAACTCGTTCAGGAAGTGTGACTCGGGGGAGGGGGGGGGGGGGGGGGCTCTTGACCTTCTTTAACACACACCTTTCCCCTCTGTGCAGGCCCACCTGCCCTTTGCTGTGGTGGGGAGCGTGGAGGAGGTCAAAGTGGGCAACAAGACCGTGAGGGCCAGACAGTACCCCTGGGGCATCGTGCAAGGTGAGAACCGTGTGTGTGTGTGTGTGTGTGTGTGTGTGTGTGTGTGTGTGTGTGTGTGTGTGTGTGTGAAAACACATCAGTGAGTACATGAAAGTTCATTCCACAAAGCGGTAGTTAATTATTAATTAACCATTTTGAGGTAAAGATGAGTGAGGGGTGCTACCTCACGGGATATATCGAATACACAAAATATAACTGCAGATCAACCACATCGATCAGCAGCATTGATCAGCAGCATTGATCAGCAGCATCGATCAGCAGCATCGATCACCTCGTCTCTGTCCATGGATAAGAGACGCTCTCCCGCTCGCGGCGGAGTGGCGACTGCATCGCGTTGTCTTTTTATTTATACCCTCCTCCTCCTGCAGAGCGCCCTTCACAGCCGAGGGTTTGACTTCACACACACCAAGGGCGAGTGGGCGGAGAGCGCTTTATGACTGTGTGTGTGTGTGTGTGTGTGTGTGTGTGTGTGTGTGTGTGTTGTCCATGGAGACGTCTCTGTTTCCCACAGCTCTTTCCTCGTCTTGTCAGTGAGAGTAAACATTTTAATTTAATAATGTCAGGAGGGTTGTGCTGTGAGAATGTTTCTGCTCAGATGGGAGTCCCTCCCTCCCTCCAGTTCTCTCTCTCTGTCTCTGTCTCTGTGTCTCTCTCTCTCTCTCTGTCTCTGTCTCTCTCTCTCTCTCTCTCTCTCTCTCTCTCTCCATCATCCCCTGACCACTCTCATTCCCCAACCCCCTGAGGGCTCTGTGGTTATTTATAAAGCTTGCTGTTTGCCTCCGGGGGGACTCCATCAGTCACCATGACGCCAGCCCCGTTGGGTAATACACAGAATAGTGCCGTGTGCAAAACCTTATCTTGGCTTCACTGTCGACTCATTTCTTTGGAATTTGTCTGTGGCTTGTAGTGTGTGTGTGTGTATATATATATATTTATATATATACTTAATATAAATAAATATATAGTCTGAAAACAAGTCTTTGATCTGATATATTAATATGGCAAAAATGGTGATTGTAGAATGTAAAATAAATGCATGATTGTCAAGGGGCACAGTAAATGTTCAGAGACAAACATGCCAGATGTTGCATGAAAAGAATACTGATCATTTAATTTAATCTAAAAGTTCAGATGAGAATCACAAGATCATAAGATTTCTAAAGAAAGAAATGCCGTTCGTTCTTGGTCTTTGTTCTCGGCGCCTCGCCTTGTGTGTGTGTGTGTGTGTGTGTGTGTGTGTGTGTGTGTGTGTGTGTGTGTGTGTGTGTGTGTGTGTGTGTGTGTGTGTGTGTGTGTGTGTGTGTGTGTGTGTGTGTGTGTGTGTGTGTGTGTGTGTGTGTGTGTGTGTGTGTGTGTGTGTGTGTGTGATCCTTCAGGATCTTGATGCTTTGTTATCTCTGGACTCCAGACGTCTGACATGCAGCAGACACCCGTCGTCATTCTTCTCTGCCGGCGTGTTTGTTTCACTGTGCACACGCATGTGGTCGTGTGTGTGTGTGTGTGTGTGTGTGGTCATGTTTGTGTGTGTGTGAACACAGATGTTATCGGCCACGACTTTGCATTCAGATTGTCAGTCGCCTATTTCTTTGCGCAGGTGAACGATTCCCTTTCCTCTCCAGTAACATCCCTGTGAGCACCGCCGGGCGTCTCCCAGGGTCTGTAGACTGTAAAGGCTCCCAGGCCAATCCTTTGATGCCCCCCCCCCCCAGCATCTGGTCCCCATTGTGGTTTGAAGTGAAACGTCTAGACGCCCATCGGACGGATTGTTTGGACACATTGACGCCTGGTTCTGGTTCTGGTGGAGAATCTTCTTCCACGGGTCCGAGCGGCCGCTGCCCATCAACGGTTCTGCTCGTCTTCATCAAATGTTCTTCGGCCTTAGAACTCAGACGTGGATCATTCTGATGTGTTCAGCTGCACGCCTCTTTATAAAAACGTGTGTTTTGAGAGGCGTGGCGGCGTGGCGGCGTGCGCTCCGAGGTTAACGGAGGCGAAGATAAATGCCGCGCTAATTGGGACTTTTCAACATCATTACTGCGTTCACATCCGCGGCGCTCGCAGCTTGCGGTATTTAAACCCGACATTTAAATGCCCCCCCGCCCCCTCCGCCACGTGGCCTCGGTCACCACTTACACCGACACAGCAAACCTCAGAGTTTAACGGGGTGATCGCGGAACCTTCTGCAAAGGGGAACGTTTTAGTTAGGTGTTGCCAAAATGTACATATTAATATATATAAATATGGCTATAATGTGTATATATATAATATAGATATTATATATATAATTATATGTATATATATAGTTATATATAATTATATATTCATTTATTTATATATATATATATATATTGTCTGAAAACAAGTCTTTAAACTGATATATTAATGTATATATAATAAATATAATATAGATATAATGTATAATTATATGTATGTATGTATATATATATAAATATCATTATATTTATACATATATTTATTGTCTGAAAAAACTGATATATATATATATATATATATATATATATATATATATATATATATATAAATAAATAATAAAAATAAATAATATGGCAAACATGGTGATTGTAGAATGTAAAATAAATGCGTGATTGTCACGGAAACAGAGACAAACATGCCAGATGTTGCATGAAAGGAATACTGATTATTTACTTTAATCTAAAAGTTCAGATGAGAATCACAAGATCATAAGATTTCTAAAGAAAAAATGCCGTTCGTTCTTGGGCTTTGTTCTCGTCGCCTCGCCGACATTTTGAGATTGGGGAGATTGAGCATATCGAGTAATTAGAAGTTTTCCAAGTTTCCATATCAGTCTGTAACCGCCTGGTCAAAAATAACGTGATGAAAAAAGACTAATTTTCTAAGAGATTTTTCTCTGTTGGAACCGGATGATTAATTTAATGGATGCCAAATGGCGACTTTATTAAATTGCGCCGGCTTCACCTTCCTGCGATGGAGAGGAAGGAGTGAGGCAGACGGAGAAGCCAGAAGTCCAGATTCAGAGCTTTTAAAACTAAAGACCGCACAGGGGATCCGGAGCGAATGACTCGTCGTACTCTCGTGAACGAGAACTATGGCGAGCGCCCATTCTGCCGTTCCCCCCTAGTGGAGAACGAGAGCCACTGCGACTTCGTGAAGCTCCGGGAGATGCTGATCCGGGTCAACATGGAGGACCTGAGGGAGCAGACCCACGCACGCCACTACGAGCTGTACCGGCGCTGCAAGCTGGAGGAGATGGGCTTCATGGACACGGACCCCGACAGCCAGCCCTTCAGGTAGGGGGGGGGGTGGGAAGGGTTCCAAAGGGTTCCAAAGGGTTCCAAAGGGCTCTAACAGGTTCCAAAGGTATCCAAATGGGAAGGGGGAGGAGAAGCCGACTCACCTGTGTCGTCCTCACCTGTCCCCCCCCTCCAGCCTGCAGGAGACGTACGAGGCCAAGAGGAAGGAGTTCCTGGCCGACCTTCAGCACAAAGAGGAGCAGATGAGGCAAATGTTTGTGAACAAAGTGAAAGAGACGGAGGCGGAGCTTAAGGAGAAGGAGAGAGAGGTCAGTGGGACTCGTTAGAGTATTCTGTCGTTGGAGTATTCTGTCGTTGGAGTATTCTGTCGTTGGAGTATTCTGTCGTTGGAGTATTCTGTCGTTGGAGTATTCTGTCGTTAGGTCTATGTCAGCAGTAAGGGGTGGATTAACTCTTGGCAAGTAGCAATTAAAATCTCTTCTTCTCCTCCTCCTCCTCCTCCTCCTCCAGCTCCATGATAAGTTTGAGCAGCTGAAGCGGATGCACCAGGAGGAGAAGAGGAAGGTGGAGGAGAAGCGGCGTGACGTGGAGGAGGAGATGAACGCCTTCAACAGGAAGAAGGTGGCGGTGGAGACGCTGTCCCTGTCTCAGCCCCTCAAGAAGGACAAGGACCGCAAAAAGTAAGCCCCCCCCTCTCCCCCCCCCTCCTCTCTCTGAACCATTTCCTTCCTCTCCACTAGCTTCCCTCTCTTCTCTCGCCCCTCCTCCTCCTCCTGTCTCTCTCTCCTGTGGTCTCGAGTCCTAGTGAGTCAGGAAGTGTTTATCCGCGACACCCTAACCAGCCCGTTACCGTGACACCCTAACCAGCCCGTTACCGTGACACCCTAACCAGCCCGTTACCGTGACACCCTAACCAGCCCGTTACCGTGACACCCTAACCAGCCCGTTACCACGACACCCTAACCAGCCCGTTACCGTGACACCCTAATCAGCCCGTTACCGTGACACCCTAACCAGCCCGTTACCGTGACACCCTAACCAGCCCGTTACCGTCTTCAGTATGACATCATAAAGACTTGTCTTCCTCTCTGAGGCTCCTAGTTGTCCTCCTCGTCTTCCTCTTGGCTCCTAGTTGTCCTCCTCGTCTTCCTCTTGGCTCCTAGTTGTCCTCCTCGTCTTCCTCTTGGCTCCTAGTTGTCCTCCTCGTCTTCCTCTTGGCTCCTAGTTGTCCTCCTCGTCTTCCTCTTGGCTCCTAGTTGTCCTCCTCGTCTTCCTCTTGGCTCCTAGTTGTCCTCCTCGTCTTCCTCTTGGCTCCTAGTTGTCCTCCTCGTCTTCCTCTTGGCTCCTAGTTGTCCTCCTCGTCTTCCTCTTGGCTCCTAGTTGTCCTCCCTCGTCTTCCTCTTGGCTCCTAGTTGTCCTCCTCGTCTTCCTCTTGGCTCCTAGTTGTCCTCCTCGTCTTCCTCTTGGCTCCTAGTTGTCCTCCTCGTCTTCCTCTTGGCTCCTAGTTGTCCTCCTCGTCTTCCTCTGTGAGGCTCGTACTCTGAGAAGTGAAGGTGCGCGGCGCCCCCTTGTGGCCGCTCACACTCGTTGCTGCTCTCTGCTCCGTTTGAAGGAAACTGATCTCCATGTCGTGTTTTTTGTGAAGGACGTCCCACACATCCTCACTTCTTCCTCTGGTGCGGTTGATTTATTCCAAAGTGTTTCTCCTCGGCACATGTTGATATATAAATGTACACAAAGAGCAGCAGAGGATGCATTCAGGAGGAACCTGTAGAGCGCCCCCTGCTGACGGACGTATCAAGTGCATCATCTTGAGTGTGACTCAAACTCTTCTTTCTCCTCACTAACTGGTTGTTTGAACCGTAGCTCCTTCTTTCCTTCAACTCTACTTCACTACTCAATTATTAATTCCACAAAGAAGTCATTTCATTTGTTGTTTATTGTTTGTCATTGTTTTTCAGTTAATTTATCGACGCTGTATTCCCCTCCACACACGACCATGGATTTGTCTCATCACCACGACACCCGTTCTGTTTGTTTCTTTGTTTTGACATTCCATCTTGACTTTGTGCTCATGGACCAAAGACACTGAGAAGGAGGAGGAGGAGGAGGAAGAGGAGGATGAGGATGATTATGAAGCCACAGGGGAGAAAAAGAGTGAAAGATGGTGAGCGACTGAGCAAAAGAAAGTTAACAGTGGCCATCTCATTCATTCAGGATCTTTCATTATATGCTTTTATGTATTTATACATATATATATATATATATATTTACATGTATGTATTTATACATATATTATATATGTATATGTATTTATACATATATATTATATATATATATATGTATCTAATATTATAATATGTATTTAATCTTATATATATATAATATATTATACTAATAGTATAGTATTATTTAGAGTATTATACTAATATATATAATATTATTTATAATATATATATATATAATATAGTATTATTTAGAATATTATATATATATATATATTTGATATTATAATAATATTATTTAGAATATTATATATACATATATAAAATGCATTTTGTTTTTCTATGTTGTCACTCAAAGATTTTGTGTTGTATATTTTGTGTTTTTTCCATCGACTATTCACACAAATGAAGGTCCAGCCTTTTGGTGCCAACACGCGTCATTCGACCCTTAAATGTGTGTTTTAAAGAATTTAGGGTGTGCTTGATTTTATTTAAACGACTAATTGAAGATATCGATATAATCAAACCGTTCCTAAAGTCTTTTTAAATACCCGTTTTTAAATGTTGTCCAGGTGCGACGCGCCTGTTTCTGTAACATTACAGTTTAGATTAAATACATTTCACGGTAGAATAAATCCTGAATAATACATTTAAATAACATGTATACAATACAAGCGCGTACCTGTTAGACGACTACACACACAAACACACACACACACACACACACACACACACACACACACACACACACAGGTACTGACCAATGCTCACTTCTAACCCGCAATGCAGGTCTATGCAATGTTCTGGTGCTGTTTCATATGGACTCCATGTATGTGAATATTTTCTAGAGCTTAATATGCAAAAAAAAATGTACTAGTTTTTTAACATGATATTAATGTAAGAAGCACATATGACGGTCGACACGGTCCTCGAGTTCTGTCACTTTATAGGAAACCACGAGCGACGGTGGACGAGAAGCCAGTATGCATGCACACACACACGCACACGCACACACACACACACAGAGGATTCATGAGAACACACACGCCTCAGCTCGCTGTAGAGGAGAGAGAGAGAGAGAGAGAGAGAGAGAGAGAGAGAGGGTTAATGTCTGTCTGGAATAAATGCAAAACCCTCCGACTGATGTGTCTCTTCCATGATTTGTTTGACTGATTATATTCTGCGGACACACACACACACACACACACACACACACACACACACACACACACACACACACACACACACACACACTGCGGTTGCTGCCGGCCTCAACAGCTGTCGGCTTGAGGCGCATCGCTTCCTGTTTAGTGAAGAAGAGAGACATTTACCTCAGCTGTGTGTGTGTGTGTGTGTGTGTGTGTGTGTGTGTGTGTGTGTGTGTGTGTGTGTGTGTGTGTGTGTGTGTGTGTGTGTGTGTGTGTGTGTGTGTGTGTGTGTGTGGTTTTGTAACTTGCTCGTGCTTCGCTGTGATTGATAAGTGAAGAAACGTCTCGGTCAATAACCTATTTATTTGTTGTTATTTATTGGTGGGCTGTTGACGTGTTCTGGGGAACGTTTGGATTAAAGTTACTTTAGTGGAGATGTGTTCTTTCTAATAAGGGAAATATCTTTAAACTTTTAAGACACATTTATCTATTTTTATGATAAACTAAAGTCCAGTTTTATTAATCGTAGCGTTGCGGCGGTCGTCGTTCTGCTCGGCGACGTGTTCCCGTTCCGTCTTTATTTAGCGCCTCGCTCCATCCGTCTTCCCGTCCCGGTGTCGGCGCCGCCAGCACCGCCTGCCGGCTCTCTGGACCTCGGCCAGCAGAACCATCTGGTCCTCTCCGTCCTCTCCGTCCTCTCCGTCCTCGCCCAACACTCAAACACCCGGGGACGACACGGCTGGGACGCCTCACTCACATTTTATTTTGGAGGCGGCGGCTCAATATTGGAGCGCTCCACCATGCATCAGATATTTGTATTCCACTTCGTCCTTACCAAAATCCATCGACTACACAACCCACAATGCAACAGTGCGGGTGGCGATTCGGGTGTGTGCTCGATCCAAGAGGAGGAGCCACAGGTCCGGCTCTTCTTCACCTCTTGAGACCAGAACGCGTTCACGTGCCGCTTCCTCTCTGCTGCAGGTGTTTGTTTATTTAATAAATCCCCCTGAAGTCTAATATCAAACTAACTTTTCCATTTCGGTAAGTTATGATTCTGATCATTTATTTCCTAAGCAGACACAATGTTGATGTTCCTCTCGGTGCTGATGCTGGTAAAAAAACATCGGCCACCCAGATGCATGCTGGTCCGGGGCTCCCCCCCTCTACATGTTACCCATCAGTGATCCTAAAACTAAATGTATTCAAAACAATCACAATGAACTAAACTAAAACTAGGATAAGAAAAAAGCTCTTCTGACACAGGTGTCAAACACGAGGCCCGCGGGCCGATTCTGGCCCCCACGTTATTTCTTGTGGCCCCTGACGGCTTGAAAGAAAGTATGATCACCTTTTCTTGAAGAAAGTCAAGAAAATTATCATGGGCTTTTATTTTGAAGGTTTCAAATTAAATGGATTTACGCTATAATATTTAAAAAAATGTTCTTATGTGCAATATTTCTACACCCAAATAAACAAAAAACGCAAAGACATTTATTTAACTATATGTTCGAGGAGTTTATAAAGTGTTTCCGGCCCTTTAAGAGGGCGGTCATGAGTTTGACATCCCGGTTCTAACATATCAAAATATAACCTAAATAATAAATATTGCGTTACAATAAAACTAAACGAGCGTCAAAATAAACATCTCCAACACGACGTCTCTTCAGAAGCCAGATCTTTATTGACGACACACACCTGTACGTCGGCTCAGGTGCAGCTTCTGACTCACATTGACGGCTCCCTACGGACAGGATTCAGTCTTCACATGTCTGACCTCTGACCTCTGAGCGTCAGGTACCAGTATCAAACACGATGATGTCATCGTATCAGGATGAACCTACAGTAATGATGATGTCCCCGTGGAGTGATGGTCGTGTAATAAATAAACGAGGCCCCGCCTCCTGGCGTCCGTGTAACAGTAGTCTCAGAATCAACGGTGAAGGTTAAAGACGACGGGCGCAAAGTTACTCAGGAAGTTACAGCGTTTAGTAAGAACAAAGCTTTTTCAAATAAGTGCTGAATAAAGCAAAGAAAGTACAGGAAGAGGTTAAAATACTAATAAAAGCTTGTGAAAAAATAAGTGCTATGTGGGGTCGAACCAACATAAGAGCTTTAAAAAAATATATTTATACAAACAAATAAACTACTACTCGTTAAACGAGCGGAGGCTAATAAAAGGACAAATATGGCATTAATAATAATATAAGTACTAAAGAATTCTTCAACTGCCCAGCTGCTTGACTACCCACACACACACACCTTCAGATTCACGTGTGTGTGTGTGTGTGTGTGGACGCGTGAAAACTAAAAGAAAAAAAACAGAACTTCTGGCTTCCAGTCGAGTCCCGGCCGCTCTGCAGGAGGTCGGCGTCCCGCTAGTCGTCGGCGTCCGCTAGTCGTCGGCGGCGTGCAGCGGCGGGCACGGCGAGGCGGCGGCCGGCGGGGACTCGAAGGCGCGCTCGGCGTCGCCCCCCTTGTCCTCGCCGTACAGACGCCTCAGACCGTCGTAACACTCGTCGGGCGCGCCCCCCTGCTGGGCTCGGCTCCGCCCCCTCCCGGCCGGCTCCGCCCCCTCCCCCCCCTCGGGGACGTGGGCGCTGTCGAAGATGTAGACGGCGTTGGGCGGCAGGCAGAACTCGAGGCTCTGCAGGAACTCGTCCACCGTCTCTCGGCAGTGGATGAACTCGCCGCTGTCGACCTGCAGGAGGAACGCCACTCGGTTACCTCTCGGGAGTTATGGCGTTTCATTTGGGACGGCGTGGTGCCTTCACTGACACCGACGGGCGTCAGTACTTTAAATGCAGGTTTGTACGCGTGTGAAAGTTAACTAACGTATTCCTTCCTTCGGTTTCCTCGGCGCGGCGCTACCGATGTTTCACTTTGTGTGAGGAAAAAACATTGCAAGGTTTTTTTATTTTGGAAATGGGACGCCTAAAGATAAGTCTTAACGTATAATTAGATTAACTGGAGAGCGTAAATCTTTATATAACCATTACAGCTTCAATTTATCACTTCCATGGATTAAAATGTGTATATATATATATATATATATTAATATTAACATCTTAATAAATATATATACATTTATAAATTACATATTAATATTAACATCTTAATAAATGAATATAATTTATGAATGATATATTAATATTAACATCTTAATAAATAAATATTAATATAATTTATAAATTATATATTATTAAAATCTTAATAAATAAAAATATATATTATATTAATATATATATATATTACTATAATTATTATTGTACTATATAATTTATAGATATTATTATATAATTTATGTATATAAATATAAAATATATTTACATATTAAATATACATTAAAAAGTACGTATAATTACCTCAAACTTGTCATTTCTGTACTGCCATTTCTTAAACATATATTTCCTCTATATTTAACTCATCTCTCCTGGACACTAGTGACCACCTGCATGTCCGTCCCGCCCCTCACCTGAGCTTTCTTCAGCAGGTCGGTGAAGACGGAGAACCAGTCGGGCGTCAGCGCCTCCAGCTCCAAGGTGATGATGGCCAAGGCCAACGTGGAGCCCCTGAACTGCCAGAGCTGGTGGCAGGCCATACAGTGCTGCACCTGCCTGGTCCACAACGCCGCCTGGAAGCCCGCCGGCCTCTTCTGATGGCGCGGCCCGGCGGCGAGCGCCGGCGCCGAGTCCCAGCCGACGCCGGAGCCGAGCCCAATGGACGGAACGAGGTGAGGGTGGCCGGAGACGAGCAGGGCGTGGAACTGCACCGGGGGGGGGGGGGGGGGGGGGGGAGCAAAGCGTTAGCCCGATGATGTCACCGTCCTCTCATTGTTCATCCCGTACGTCAACCTTCAGCCCCGACAGAGGTCAACGCCGCCTCCTTTCCTCCGACCTCCGGGACTCCTTCCTCTCAGACCGGCGTCCCGAGCGACTGTGAAACCTGCAGCTCCGAGCAGGTGGAGAGCCTCCCCTTCAGGTCTGACTAAGCCCCGCCCCTTTGCCCGAGGAGTCGCGGCGATCGTGTTGGTGTGCTCCGTGCTTCTCCTGGGATCGGTGTTTTTAAACGGGGACGCTCTGAGTTTTAGTTTCTCTTCCCACGGAAGCAGACGAGCGGCGTCGTGTTTCCTGCCTGTAGCAACATTTAGGGTTTAAAGAACGGGGATCGACCGCAGGTAGACCCAGCTTCGACGTCTTTAGACTAAACTCTTTTTCTTTCATTCTAAACTTCGTGAACGGAAACGGTGGCGTTCAGGGTCACGTAGGAAAACGAGGAACATTGTGTTTGCGTTGGAGGCCCACGGGGTCACGCAGCTCCACAGCATCGCTGTAAATACTTATTTATTCATAAAGTGTCACGAGAGTCTGTGGCTAATAGATTTTACCGATTGCTGTTTTATAGACAATTGAGAATTATTTAGCACAGGGATTTATTCAGGGGGGGGTAAAGAAAATGCTCAAAGTATTTATTTGAATAGTATAAAAGAGAAAAATGTCTTTATTTTATTATAGTTTTTATCAATAGCGTATGTCACTTTATTTAAAAAGTCTTTTTTTGTAATGCCTAACGTGAAGCGCTCAGACAATAAATCGATTTTCAACAATAACTCGCGTTACGCCAAAAATAACAGTCGCTCCGAGTCGGGAGAGACGGGCATCTTGGCAAAATAGTCAGTTAAAAATGTGCCAAACTGCTTTTTAGTGACAATTTATGGTTTGTTGCTTTAAGAAAACGTAGCGGTCGTCTGATTGGCCGAGGGGGCGGAGCTAGAGACTCAGAACGCACAAGGACCAGAGGGTCAAATCAATATCTTCTAAAGATCACTCAGACGTGCATCAGGACTTCTGTCTGTGTGTGTGTGTGTGTGTGTGTGTGTGTGTGTGTGTGTGTGTGTGTGTGTGTGTGTGTGTGTGTGTGTGTGTGTGTGTGTGTGTGTGTGTGTGTGTGTGTGTGTGTGTGTGTGTGTGTGTGTGTGTGTGTGTGTGTGTGTGTGTGTGTGTGTGTGTGTGTGTGTGTGTGTGTGTGTGTGTGTGTGTGTGTGTGTGTGTTTGCAGAGCATCCATCTGCAACCCGACTTCCCTCCTCGCTCAGTTTGCACAACGAACCCAAAACTTCAGAAAGTTTATTTTGACGCACGTTAAAGCTTTACGGAGATATCGATTATCACCCCCAGCAGGAGATCTTTAATAAAGACGTCAAGTTGAAGACGGCATGCGGGGACTAAACAGGGTCTGTGTGTGTGTGTGTGTGTGTGTGTGTGTGTGTGTGTGTGTGTGTTTACTGCCTCAGCCAATGATTTGCGAGGGTTTAATTTAACTGACCAGATTCAAGCTGTTAAACAACGTTGTGCCATAAAGTCAGCGACGCGGCGCGGACCCATCGCGTTGGGCCGGGAGCTTTGAGGGTGTAAAGGATCTGGTGTGTTTGGGATCTGGTGTGTTTGGGATCTGGTGTGTTTGGGATCTGGTGTGTTTGGGATCTGGTGCGACGGCCGAGTCAGACGTGGAATATTACACTATTTAAAAAGAGTGGACGTAGACCGTTACTAAGCATTTAAATGAGGAGACACTAAAGCAGTGATTCTGATCTTTAAAACTGTTTTATAGCCAAAGTCAGTATATATTATAATATCTATATATATATAGATATTATAATATATATATATTATCATAATAATATATATATATATATATTAATAATATTTATATATATTATAATGGTCAACCAATATTTTAATTGTATTAGTCAATTTTATTCTGATGTTTTGGAAAACCTAATAAAACATTCTCCTATTAGAATGATTTATTATTCCCATTAGAATAAATTGGTGATGATTAAAAAATGTAAAGAGGGGAAGGACTCCGAACACGAGTGAATGGAGGTTATAATAATAATAATAATAATAATGGGCACAATGAAAATAATTGCACAATCACTACTAGGACCAATTATGGACTGAGGGGGTTGAGAGGGTTTGTAAAACACGATCTAGAAGCATGAAGTGGGCTTTTGTACCGCTGGGTTTTGAGACCAAGACCAAGACCAGGACCAGGACCAGGACCAGGACCAGGTCTAGGACCTGAGGGGACACCTCGGGTCCCGTTGAGTAGAGCGTGACTCACGATGTGGAGGAAGTCGACGGGCGTGGCGATGTACAGGTCCCAGTCCAGCTTGTCCAGGATGATCCGCTCCATGCGAAGGATCTCGGCCGTGGAGAAGCTGCATCCGCTCTGCACCACCAGGTCCTGAACCGAGCCCACCACCTGTAAACAACAACAACAACAACAAGGGCACAATAAACAGATCGCGTCACAAGAGCATCCATGTTTTGGCTGTTTTTTTTAATTGTTACAGCGCTTTCACATATTATTTTTTTTAGCTGTTTTACATGTTTAAAAAAAAAAATTATGTACAGCAGTTTTAAATATTTTTGTTTTATATTTTCAGAAGTTCCACGTTTTAAATTGTTTTACACATAACAAATTACAGTGTTTTTACATGTTTTTTATTTTTTTCCCCAGCAGTTCTAAATGTTTTTTAAATTTATTTTTTCAGCAGTTTCACATGTTTTAAAAAAAATATTCCAGCGGTTTTATGTTTTATTATTTAGAGGGTTTAGATGGTTTGAAAAATGTTTACAGACGTTTTATATGTTTTTTTAAAAAGACAGCGGTTTCAGATGTTTTTTTTTATTATTTTAACAGCAGTTTTGTATGTTTTTATTTATTTTTACAGCGGTTTCTATGTCTTTTGTCTATATAATTCAGGAATATCATACCTCATCTTCCTCATTGATTTTGGCAGCCAGGACCAAGGAGGTAAAAGCGATGCATTTCAAGTATTTTGGTTGAGCCTGTGAAAAGAAAAAAAGAAATCTTTGATTCTTAAGAACCAGAATCACAGAAAAAATGAAATGAAAGCTAAAATATCAAGACAGGTGGCGGAGGTCCGACCTTGACGGTGGACAGCAGGCGGTTCAGGACGCAGACCCCCAGGGCGAAGGTCTCGGGGCAGAACCGGAACAGCCGGTTCATCTCCCCGAGCCAGAGGATGACTTCCCGGTGTTGGGCCGAGGAGATGTCGGCTCCCTGCGGAGGTCAAAGAGGAAAACACCGTCAAACAGAGACGTTAGGATCACGTCCGCTTGTGTGATTTATGATAAGCCGTATGAACGTTCTAACAACACGTGGTCTCACCTGGATGCGTCCGTCCTTGAAGACCGGGACCTTCCAGAGGCGAGCCTCCCGGACCAGGGCGGCCTCCAGCAGGCCCGCCAGCCGGCGGCCCCCCGCGGCTCCTGGGTTCTTCATCGCCACAGGCCGGGCTGAGGAAGAGGAGGCGACGCATGAGATTACAAACGACAACTTTAATCATCTTTTAATATAAAACTGAGTCACCGAGAGGTCTGATAATAACGATACTCAGCTACTCATCTACAGGTGAGATTCACTCCAGGAACATTTCACCTTTTCTGCTGAAGTAGTGGAATGTCTACATTTGAGGAGGTCGATATAAAATCACAAGTAGGATTCTTTTTTAAAAATGCCCACACAGAAACTTGAACATGTGCTTTAAATTGAGATTACCATGGAAAACAATAACTTTAATAATCTTTTAATACAAGTCACCGACATTGATACACATCTAATCATGTATCTGACCCGGGCCCAGCTATAAGTGAAAAATGAAAAATGCACACAGAAACTTGAACATGTCCTTTAAATTTAGATTAGGCTACCATGGGAACCAATAACTTTGAGATTACCATGGAAAACTAACGTTAATCATCTTTTAATACGAGATACACATCTACTCGACCCGGGCCCAGCTATAGGTTACATCTACTCCATGAACATTTCACCTTTTAACGTCTAAATATAAAGAGGTCAATATGAAATCCAGGACACTTTATCGTCGTATGCACATCGCGAGCCTCTTCAGTGCAGCAGGAAGTCTCACTTTGCAAAACAACATCGATATTTGTTGTTTTCCCTGCAGACTTTGTGCAGAATAACATTTAATGTAAAACCTTTCTGCGGGACTGTGTGTGTCCGCTAATGCGTGCCGTGCTTCCCCGGGCTTCAGGCTCCCCGGGCGGCTTGAGGAGCTGCAGCTGCTGCCCCCTGCGCGGAGGATGCAGTCACACACACCAGTCTCCCTCTCGTATCCCTCTTTATTTGTTCTTACCTCTTCGGTTTCAAGCGGGCTTCCCCTCTGAATGCAGGCGCATCTATTCGGTTTTTAATCCATATTCACCGAAAGAAAGACCCGAGCAACCAACAGCGCGTCGCGAGAGGATAGGAGCCCGAGAAAAGCGCGTTTTGTGGGGCGACGTACGGAAAACAGCCGCATTATATACGCGAGAAAACAAAAGAGTGAGTACGGGGAAAGACGGAGGAGAAAGAGACGTCAACTCCTCGGCTAGTCGGGAGGAAAACAAGATAAAAACAAACAAACACACAGAAAGAATAAAAAAAAAGAAGCAGGAAGCGAAAAAAGATCCGGGAGGTTTGAGAGGAAGCTGTGTTTTGAGCGCTGGCCCCGCCCCCTCCAGTGACGTCACCGCGCCTATCGAAACATAAATGTGTTACTGGGTCAAACATCCGGGACCCCGCGCACAAAATGGTCGAGCTCACCCTGGAAATGGAAGATCTCGATAGTGAGGGACTCAAAAGGGTGTATTAGTACATCAAAGAGTGTATTAGTACATCAGAGAGTGTATTAGTACATACAGTACTAGAATCTGAATCGGGCTAAATATCCCCAAATATTACAGATATCTGATCTTGAACTTTTACATCATTTGTTATCTTCATTTAATTTAATTCCAGATCTAGGTCTAGGTCCAGGTCTAGGTCTAGGTCCAGGTCCAGGTCCAGGTCCTGGGCCTGGTCCTGGTCCTGCAGCCTGGCCTCTGTGGCCATCTTTGATTTCACTTTTTGGACGCACAGGTGTAATTAATTGATGAATTAGATCCCAAATGTCCGCCGTGAAAATGTCTCCTGAAGAAAAGAACCAATGAAATTTGAAATTTATATTTTTTACGTTTTTATTGCCGATCTCTCAGGAGTTTGTTTTGTGGACGACACACTTTTATTGTTAATTGTTTTAATCTATAAAATGTCAGAAACAAGATTCCAAAAAACCTCAACATGGTAATTTTAGAAGACAAAGATAAGAAAAACTTTAAATCAATTCTCACCATTAATTGATTACCATAATCCTATAATTTTATTTCCATACCGAAACACTGAAGAACCATCAGCAGATGAGATGTGAGTCTCAAAGCTGTGGCCAGTTTATGATTAATATATTAATATAAATGCTTAACCTTGCTGTCAATGCTTTGCAGAACGCATCTGAAGAACAACTGCACTCTGTTTACAGTCTCTTAAAGGTACAGTGTACCTTTAATCTACGTGCATATTTATATTCTTTCTTTTTGCTTTCTTTTGCTTTTATTCCCCAAAAAATTCTGCCTCAACTGAGAAGAAAATATTTTTTTTTGCTTTGATATTTTCTTTGTGTGCCTGAATGAAGACGTCATTATGTCACAAGTTAAACGGTGATTAAAGTTTACCCCCGACTTTCTTCACCATCGAAAAAACAACAACACAAATGCCACGACTGACATTGCGCAACACTGCAGGATGTTGCCTTCTCCGTATTGCTCAATGGCATTTAAAAAAAAATGTTTTTACACAGCAGCAGCAGCTCCAGAACATCTGTGACAAAAAACTCTTTCCATCGGCGTCTTTCCCTCAACTGTCAGTTGTTTGTTTGTGACTCGCCGTGTAAACGTATAAACGTATAGTCTGTATTATTTAAGTTACGGGTTGTGAAGCTGCTGCTCTGGTTCTGGTTCTGGTTCTGGTTCCTCGCTCCCAGATGGAAGTCAGAGATTAAACTTTAAGGATCTGACGACTCGCAAAGGAAGAACAATTCATTTGTCCTCTTATAAACTAAACTTTCACAACGTCAGCTGCTAGGCAACAGCTGATAAACAACAACACGTTGACCTGAGTCTGAGGTCACGGTGACGCCCATAAGGAGGGGAGGTCTCAGGGTTGTGTAACAGAGGAACACACAGTTGTGCGTCAGAGTTGTGTGTCAGAGCTGTGTGTCAGAGCTGTGTGTCAGAGTTGTGTATCTAGTCGGCTCCAGACTGTCACATGTTGTTTTCTCTGAGGCTCAACATGATAAAACTTGTCTTCTGATATCTAAATGTCGTCGTCGTCGTCCCCCCCCCCCCCCCCCCCCCCCTCGTGTCCTGAAGTGAACGGCTGTTGCCGGTCGGATGTTTCAGAGTTTGCACAGTTATATGTGTGTGTGTGTGTGTGTGTGTTTGTGTGTGTTTGTATGTGAGGTGTGTTTACATTCCATCACTCTCAGGTGCAGAACACTGTTCATATTCATGGTCCTGAGTGTGTTGCCAGGTTGTGAGCCTGGCAACACAATCAGGACCATGAATACAACCTGGCAACATACTAACAACCTGGCAACACACTCACGACCATGAACACAACCTGGCAACCCACTGAGGACCATGAACGCAGCACAAACAGGTTCCCACACACAGCGTTCACCGAGGAGACGAGGAGACACTCACTCGCCTCGGGGGGAACGACCTTCGACCTCCGGGGTCGTCCTGAGAGACGCCTGGGCGTCCGGCTCGGGGTCGGTGGCGGTCTGAGCTCTGACCGCGTCGACAAGGCCGTACTCTGTGTCTGCAGACCCCCCCCCCCCCTTCAGTCTGCCCCCCCCCCTAAACCAGCCCCCCTGTCGGGGACGCTCCGTGCACTCGGCTGAGCACTTTGTGTCCCTGAAGTCACATCCGACCTCTTGACCTCTTCCCTTTGATCTCGGCCCGTCGGACCAGAACTGACCCGGGTGTTCTGTCTGCCGCGTTGTGGTCTCTGCACGGCTTAACTAAACCTGCATGGAGCTTTGTGTTTGATGTAGGAGAGACGAGAGACGAGGACACAAGGACACATTCTCACCGCGATCCGGGAGCCGTCAGATGGAAACGCTGCCACCAAAAAATACATTTAAAAAATGGAGAAAACGGTTCCCTCCACGTCGGTCCAGATGAGACGACTGGATGGTTCCCCATGACGTCACACACATGCACGTCACACTCACTTTGGTGATCCCCTGACGGGTCATCGGCATGTTGGATATTTTTGATGTGTGTAATATTTTAATAACATTTAAATAATCAAATACCTGCAAAACAACCTCAGGTTTTCATTCCGTATCCCGATACACAAACTAGTGGGAGAGAAGAATGAAGTATGAATCAGCAGTGTGTCAAATGAAGTAAGCTATAAAAAAACAACAGGATAGTCATAATTATAAGATCAAAAGTCTTATTAATTAGATCAAAAGTCATAATTATAAGATGAAAAGTCATAATTATGAAATGAAAAGTCATAATTATGAAATGAAAAGTCATAGTTACAAGTTGAAAAGTCATAATTACGAGATGAAAGTCATTATAATGAGATAAAAGTAATAATTACGAGATGAAAAGTCATAATAATGAGATGAAAGTCATAGTTACGAGATGAAAAGTCATAATAATGAGATACAAGTCATTATAATGAGATGAAAGTCATAATTCCGAGATGAAAAGTCATAATTACGAGATCCATCCATCCATCCATTTTCCACCGCTTTATCCGGGGTCGGGTCGGGGGGGCAGCAGGCCCAGCAGGTTGATAAGTACGAGATAAAAGTCATAATTACAAGATGAAAAGTCATAATATTGAGATACAAGTCATTATAATTAGATGAAAGTCATAATTACGAGATAAAAGTCATAATAATGAGATGAAAGTCATAGTTACGAGATGAAAAGTCATAATTACGAGATGAAAAGTCATAGTTACAAGTTGAAAAGTCATAATTACGAGATGAAAAGTCATAATTACGAGATGAAAAGTCATAATAATGAGATATACGTCATTATAATGAGATGAAAGTCATAATTCCGAGATGAAAAGTCATAATTACGAGATGAAAAGTCATAATAATGAGATATAAGTCATTATAATGAGATGAAAGTCATAATTCCGAGATGAAAAGTCGGGCCCTCTGGCTGTGGAACCCGAACACACGGCCCACGTGGATCTGTGCTCATCCTCCTCTTCCTCGCTGCAGCGTGACCTTCCTCTTATTCCCTCTAATGAGCTCACCTGTGAAGTGGCCGGAGTCCCCCCCCCCCCCCGCTCTGTGAGACTCGGCCGGCTGCGGTGGTCTTTCCTGCCGCTAGGGGGCAGTGTGGTCACGCGGGAGCCGCTCTGCACCGCAGCTCTCTGAGTATAAACAGTATTATATAATAAAATCATCTCGGAAACAGAGCAGTGGTTGCCGAGGAATTTATGGAAACTTAATTTGAGTTTCCCTGATTCTCATGTCGCTTTTTTTCTTCTCGCTACTCCAAAAAAACAACTTTAGATTTGAGTATAAATATTGAGTTTATTGGTATACTTGATGTAGTAATTGGAGTAAAGACCTTGAATGTTTACCTTTTGGATTTAAATTCAATTCATGCTTCCTGCTGCCCCTGAAAGAGCGGAAGATGTATTCAGTGACAGTGATTTTACTTCTGTCTGATCACATGACCTCGTATTTCTATAATTCCAGAGCTTCTGATTGGCTGAGCCACGCACCTTTTATAAGGCACCTCCTAACTTTAAAATTAAATTCTAATCGCCGGTCTCATGCAAGCGCTTAAAACAGAATAAGCAAATTTCCATTTAAATCACTTCTCAGTTGTATTGCACCTCTGGTGAAGAATTACATTTAAGGCCTAATCAGTATTGAGCGTGGTGGGTTTACTTGGGGCATGAAACAAATTAAGATTCATGGTCTCAGATTGCTTGGCTGAACACACCTGGAGTATAATAATCATTATTGCACGGCTAATTGTCCACCGGTGTACATATCATTACGGGAGAGAGAGATTCCTCCGGGGCTTTCTTCTCTATTATCCAGAGTTCACTGGAGATTACAGAAGCAACTCTGGGGAATTACTGGAATTATTAAGAGTTTTACAATCTGAACAATGTGGTCACAAGTAGTTAAAATGTGAAATCTGCATATCTGAGTTGCTGCGTTGATGTTTTCTCCCTTTATGAAATCATCAGTGTGGAAATATCAAAGCGTTTCATAACCTCCTCCAACTCTTCCTCATCTACTTGTCACCCTGGACGTGTGACACCTGGTTATTTGATGGACACCTGGT
>CM070088.1:947500-952500 GCA_036178185.1 Liparis tanakae | reverse complement strand
ATTATATTATATTTATAAAATAATATATATATATTTATATATATATAATACAATTTAATATATATATATATATATATATATACATATATATTATATTATATTTATAAAATAATATATATATATATTTATATATATATAATACAATTTAATATATATATATATATATATATATATATATATATATATATATATATATATATATATATATATATATTTATATATAAGTGCTCCACATAATTCAAAGATTCAGGCCCACATGACAAACATATACAAATCACCTCCCCGTGCCTCACCAGGCTCCGCCCCCTGCTGGGTGTGTCCTCACGCTGACCCCCATGTGAGGGGGCGGGGCAACAAGCTTTACTGGTCTTTACTGAGTGTCTTCCATCTCGGCTTCAACAGAAGCCTCACGTTTCTTGGTCCTCTCTCCTGCATATGAACTCCCCCCTTTACATCATTCCTGCTCTTTGGGATCGATTTGGTGGGAACACCGCGAAGCTTTGTGGAATAAACTGAAGGATTTCTTCCCCTCTCATGCGGGTTTGTCATCATAACCCAACTGGAAAGCTCCGAAGGGCGTTTGAGCTTCTGAGGATTCATAAATTTTAATGTATTTCCCTCATTCATAAATTATATATTGTTTGCATTTATTACCAGACACCTGCACACAGTGGATGGAAGCTTCCAGAAAGAAGATTTAATATAATATATTAATATAAACTTCACAGCACTCCAACCTTGTTGAATGTCAACATGTCGTCGTACTTTAAGTTTGAGTAACTGAACAATTAATAATGCTCGAGAATATGCGTAAGATGCTTATGAAACAGTCAGTGGACTTATCCATCACAACTTCAGCAACACCTACGCTCATTAGAAAAGTTATAATATTCACGAGTTGTTTGGATAATTTTCTCTAGACGTGAATGTTTTAGTATTACATCAAATTTGAGGATTGGAATTGTGCTTTTTTTCAGGTCTGAGGGTCAGAGGGTCTGAACATTGGATACATTATTCAACTCGTTCCTCTGGAGCTCGTTCCTCTGGAGCTCGTTCCTCTAGAGCTCGTTCCTCTAGAGCTCGTTCCTCTGGAGCTCGTTCCTCTGGAGCTCGTTCCTCTGGAGCTCGTTCCTCTAGAGCTCGTTCCTCTAAAGCTCGTTCCTCTAGAGCTCGTTCCTCTAGAGCTCGTTCCTCTAGAGCTCGTTCCTCTGGAGCTTGTTCCTCTGGAGCTCGTTCCTCTAAAGCTCGTTCCTCTGGAGTTCGTTCCTCTGGAGTTCGTTCCTCTAGAGCTCGTTCCTCTAGAGCTCGTTCCTCTAGAGCTCGTTCCTCTATAAAGCTCGTTCCTCTAGAGCTCGTTCCTCTAGAGCTCGTTCCTCTAGAGCTCGTTCCTCTGGAGCTTGTTCCTCTGGAGCTCGTTCCTCTAAAGCTCGTTCCTCTGGAGCTCGTTCCTCTGGAGTTCGTTCCTCTGGAGTTCGTTCCTCTAGAGCTCGTTCCTCTAGAGCTCGTTCCTCTAGAGCTCGTTCCTCTAGAGCTCGTTCCTCTAGAGCTTGTTCCTCTGGAGCTCGTTCCTCTAAAGCTCGTTCCTCTGGAGTTCGTTCCTCTGGAGTTCGTTCCTCTAGAGCTCGTTCCTCTAAAGCTCGTTCCTCTGGAGTTCGTTCCTCTGGAGTTCGTTCCTCTAGAGCTCGTTCCTCTAGAGCTCGTTCCTCTATAAAGCTCGTTCCTCTAGAGCTCGTTCCTCTAGAGCTCGTTCCTCTAGAGCTCGTTCCTCTGGAGTTCGTTCCTCTGGAGTTCGTTCCTCTAGAGCTCGTTCCTCTGGAGCTCGTTCCTCTGGAGCTCGTTCCTCTGGAGCTCGTTCCTCTGGAGCTTGTTACAAAAAATTAAGAAAAATAAATAAAATAAATAAAATAAATCGATAAATAAATAAATAGGAAAATAAAGAAAATAAATACAATAAAAATAAATCCATGTGTACATGTGTACATGTGTGCAAACTGTTAAAAAATTAACTATTTTATTTCATTTTTTATTTATGGAAACAAAATGCATAGATGATGGCAGTTGTATATGTATGAGCGTATGCATGTACGTGGAATTTAATTGGTCTCCAGGCAAGAAAATAAATAAATGAATTAAGATGAATTGAGTAATCAATAAGACGAGTGGTGTCATGTTAGTAAAGGTATATTGAATGCTGACCAGATGTCGTGGTGTTCTGTTGTGTTGTAAATGATCGGGGGCCGAGTCTCTGAGTCCCCCAGGACATGAAGCGAGCGCAACACATTCATCCTAAACATAAACCAAGAGCGGGAATATCTTCTGATGCAATGAGATTTAAATGAGTTTTAAGTCCTATAGCAGGGGTCAAACTCCTGTTCACTGTGGGTTGAATCAGCATCATCTCTTAAAGGGCCGGAAACACTTTATAAACTCTTCGAACATATTTTTAAATAACTCTCCTTGCATTTGACTATTGTTTATTTGAGTGTAGAAATGTTATACACAAGAAAATGTCTTTAATATTATAACAACATTATTTTGAATTTGAAACCTTCAAAATAAAAGCACGGGATATTTTTCTTCAATTTCTTTAAGAAAAGGTGATTACGTGACTTTTCAAGCCGCCGGGGGCCACACTCATTTCTATTCTCCTTCTGTCCGTCTGTCCTCCCAAAAGCTGGCTGTGGTCAGTGTTTAGGATTCTGTAAACTCTCTGCCAGCCATCCAGCCGGCGAGCTGCAGGCTCCTCAATATCCACGCTTTTAAACTCACTGTCTCCGAGGTGTCGGAGAAGTCGCTCTTGTGTTATTCTAAAAAGCAACGAGGGAGCATTTGTGTTGATGGAATTCTTTCTTGCCATTTAATGAAGCTTTTTTTTCTTTCTCTCTCTCACAAAAACACGCCAAGAAAAAACCCTTCGTCCTAATTTGAGAGTTGAATGTGGAGCTTTTAGAAGTTGCTGTCGATGCATTTGTGTTGTTGTATTGTCTGAATAATAATAATAATAATAATAATGAATGCACTTTAACCCGGCGCGTCTGTTTGCTGCTGGAGAAATGTTTGCGTCTTCTATAATATTTCCAATTATCTGATAGAACAATTGAAAATAGGAAAATGTGATGGAATGAATACTAACGAGAGAGGGAAGGAAAAAGCAATCATGCTATTTGCTTGAAATGGTCACCTGCCACCGCATCGTTAGAGGCAACGAGAGAGGAGCACGAAGAGCAGCAGGACTCGCACGTCTCAAATATTAATGAACAGATGAGCACATTTTAATGAATACACAGGGAACGTGTGAACTGAATGCTCCTGTGTGTGTGTGTGTGTGTGTGTGTGTGTGTGTGTGTGTGTGTGTGTAGGTTTGAATCTCTGTGCCTGGTGAAGAAGTGAAGGCTCTTCCACACTCTGATCACTCGTAAGTTGCCTCGCTGGTGGAGACATGTGAGAACTGCTCAGATTTATTATTTTAAAATGTTTCCACATGGCTGACAGTTTAAAATGAACGAGTCCTTGAAATATTTTTAATGTCTGTGAATTTAAAGCGGAAACGAAAACGTCCCGAATGTTTGAGGGCGGCCTTCAACCAGCGAGCCCTGATGGATGTGAGGCGCTTCTGATCTCATTAAAATATGAATGTTCTCAGAAAGATACGAAGGTAACAGTCAGCTTCCCATGAAGGATGGTAAGAAAAAAAGATAAATAGTATTTTTTTCTATATCTATATCTATATATAGATATAGAAAAAAATATTATTTTTTTATTTTTATATATATAAATATATATATAAAAATAAAAAATATATAATATATATACATTAAAAATGTATATTTTTATATATATTATTTTGAAATACATAATTTTTCAAATATTATATATAAATGTTAATATTTATATGTAATTTCGTAATTTTTCTCTGTATTTATACAGATATATATTAAATATATATAGATAAAATTACAAATATATATAAAAAAAATTATTATATATATAAAAAATATATATATTATAATTAAACATAATGTATAGGTAAACCATTTTTTAAAATATTGTTTCTTTGAAAGAATATATATTATATACATAAAAAAATATTTTGGAGGGTCCAGGTAGTCCAAGAGGACTGCCGGGTGTTAGCCTTCCACCACCTTGACTCAAAATGGGAACATGCAGAGACACATTCCTGGACCCTTTGCCAGGTCTCCTCTCGTGCGTCCTCCACCGGCGCTCCGACCTCCGACCTCGAAGTCTGACAGCGTGTCGGCCATCTGCTCCGGTTCTGACTCCTAAGCCTGTTCCAGGAAGTTTAAAGCAAAGTTTTACTCCTCCTGTCTGCCTGGGTCTTGGCACCTGGAAGGTACCCCCCCCCCCCCCCCATGTACACCCCACAATAACATCTGGGAGCCGAGTGTCCGATGCCTCAGCAGGGACGGAGGACCGGACCGGCCCCAGAGGATCTGTGCTCACACATTTAATTATATCATAAAAATCCTCTGAAATGGTTGAATCGGGGGAGGTGATGAAGTGATGAGGTGATGAGGTGATGAAGTGATGAGGTGATGAGGTGATGAAGTGATGAAGTGATGAGGTGATGAGGTGATGAAGTGATGAAGTGATGAAGTGATGAGGTGATGAGGTGATGAAGTGATGAGGTGATGAGGTGATGAGGTGATGAGGTGATGAAGTGATGAGGTGATGAGGTGATGAGGTGATGAGGTGATGAAGTGATGAAGTGATGGAAGGATGAGTGATGAGGTGATGAGTGATGAGTGATGAGGTGATGAAGTGATGAGGTGATGAAGTGATGAAGTGATGAGGTGATGAGGTGATGAGGTGATGAAGTGATGAGGTGATGAAGTGATGAGGTGATGAGGTGATGAAGTGATGAGGTGATGAAGTGATGAAGTGATGAGGTGATGAGTGATGAGGTGATGAGTGATGAGTGATGAGGTGATGAGGATGAGGTGATGAGGTGATGAAGTGATGAGGTGATGAGGTGATGAAGT
>CM070088.1:905000-945000 GCA_036178185.1 Liparis tanakae | reverse complement strand
TTTTACATTTTCTCTCTCCTCACAAACTTAAAGCTCAAATTTCTCAGACTTAATTCTCCAAAAGCGTGAACCAGGTTTATAATTGTGTTGAACCTGTAATTAACCCGTCGTGACCTCGCCTTGCAGCCGCCGTGCAGGGACGCGACCGCCCTAAACCTGCAGCAGCATTCAAGAGGAATGGGTGAACGGTGAGGAACAGCCGAATCTTAAATCTCACATTTAAATGAAGTCACGCCTTCTCCAGAGAACACGCCGGCAGTCACACACACACACACACACATGCATTTTTATTTTAGAGGCAGAGATGAGTCACTTTAAAGAGCGGAGAGAATCTGCATGCAGTCGCCTCCTCTGGTTCTTCTTCTGCAGAGGTAGCACCCTGAAATATGTTACGTCATATATCTCACAGACTCAATACAACTGTGTACATTTCCTAAAGTTTACTTTGAATGTGTGTTTACGGTTAATTCATGTGTTGTTCCTATGTTTGAGAGCGTTGATCACCTGTGCACATACAAACTATAAAGGGAGGAAGAGAGCGCTTTCTCTTTAAGAGAACAGCGTTGTCTCTTTAAGAGAGCGGCATTGTCTCTTTAAGAGAGCGGCGTTGTCTCTTTAAGAGAGTGCTGTCTCTTTAAGAGTGGAAAACTGTCTCTTTAAAAGTGGAGCACTGTCTCTTTAAGAGTGGGGCACTGTCTCTTTAAGAGTAGAGCGCTGTCTCTTTAAGAGTGGAGCGCTGTCTCTTTAAGATAGGGGCGCCATCTTTTTAAGAGTGGAGTGCTTTCTCTTTCAGAAAGCGCTGTCTCTTTAAGATTGGGGCGCTGTCTCTTTAAGAGTGGGGCACTGTCTCTTTAAGAGTGGGGCACTGTCTCTTTAAGAGTAGAGCGCTGTCTCTTTTAGATAGGGGCGCCATCTTTTTAAGAGTGGAGCGCTTTCTCTTTCAGAAAGCGGTCTCTTTAAGAGTGGGGCACTGTCTCTTTAAGAGTGGAGCTCTGTATCTTTAAGAAAGCGCTGTCTCTTTAAGAGTGGGGCACTGTCTCTTTAAGAGTGGTGCGCTGTCTCTTTAAGATAGGGGTGCTGATCTTTTAGAGAGGGGCGCTTTAAAAGTTACATTCTCTTCTTCTGACCCCCTGGTGGTGAGGGTGTGTCGGTGCGGGCGGCAGCATGCTGCTAGGCGGCGGTCAGTAGAAAAACACCAAACGTCTTACTTCTTCCTCCTCTTCCTCCTCTCCCTCCTCTTCCTCCTCTCCCTCCTCTCCCTCCTCTCCCTCCTCTCCCTCCTCTCCCTCCTCTCCCTCCTCTTCCTCCTCTCCCTCCTCCCCCCTCCCCTCTGAGCCCGTGGACTGAGCCTCTCTCGCCCTCCCTCTCATCTCTCTCTCTCTCGCCGCCCGTGGAGAGCCTCGTCACTCGGGCCCCGGACGCCTCCTGACAAGGTCGCGGAGGTCGGCCCGGGAGGTCAGCCGCTACCCGAGCCGGAGCGCCGCGCCCCAAAGCGCCCACGGAGAGGCGGAGCACGGCGGTGACCTCCAGCAGACCGCCGGTGGCCGGTGGTGGTACTGCACCCCCCCGCACACAGTTCGTTTCCAGTTTGACACACACACACACACACACACACACGCACACACACACACACACACACACACACACACACACACACACACACACACACACACACACACACACACACACGCACACACAGCTGTCAGAAGTGGCGGCTGCTGTGGTGATGTCGGCTTGTTTGACTCCTGGTACGCTGAGGGAGGACTGGAGGGCAGAGCTCTCCATCCATCCATCCATCCATTACTTCTGGAGGTTAACATGGACTCTGTTTGGCATAGTGAGAATAGTGTGTGTGTGTGTGTGTGTGTGTGTGTGTAAGAGTGTTAGGATAGTGTGTGTGTGTTTTTGTATGAATGCCAAGACTCAGGCAGCCTGAGCCCGGGGGGTGAGCAGGACCGGGATGTATTTGTTTAGTGATGATACACGTGTATATATATATATACACACACACACACACACACACACACACACACACACACACACACACACACACACACACACACACACACACACACACACACACACACACACACACACACACACACACACGCACACTATGCAGCTAATTGGCAGCAGACAGCTGCTGCCGACCAGAACGCCGCCCGGCGTGTGAAAGTTCTCCTCGCGCTCCGCTCTCGTCGTAATGAGAGCACACCGTAACGCAGAGGATTAATTTCCCGGCTTAAGCGTTTTACTGACACGCCGCGTCGAGCTGACGACCTCTGAGGACCCCTGACGACCTCTGACGACCTCTGACGACCTCTGACGGCCTCTGACGACCTCTGACGACCCCTGACGACCTCTGACGACCTCTGACGACCTCTGACGACCTCTGACCACCTCTGATGACCTCTGACGGCCTCTGACGACCTCTGACGACCCCTGACCACCTCTGACGACCTCTGACGACCTCTGACGACCTCTGACGACCTCTGGCGACCTCTGACGACCTCTGATGACCTCTGACGGCCTCTGACGACCTCTGACGACCCCTGACCACCTCTGACGACCTCTGACGACCCCTGACCACCTCTGACGACCTCTGACGACCTCCGACGACCTCTGACCACCTCTGACGTGACCTCCGCCATCACCGCTCCCGTTATCTCGGAGGTGAAGCTGCGTTGCCGTGGCAGCGAGTGGACGGCGTGGTCCACGGAGGCTCAGCCTCCTGTCAGGTTCCTCTGAGGTTTCACACACGACCTCCATGTTGTTCCTCGGTGTTGAAGTTCCTCCAAGCACACAAAAACTAAAGAAGAAGAAGAAGAAGCTCTGGACCTTTTGGACCACGAGACACGCAAAGATTTAATTTGACTATCTGATGAACGGCCTTCAGACTCTCTGAGGTCCAGGAGTCTTTTTTTTGTTGGCATATTGTCTTCCGCCTCGGCGAGGACGCAGCATGTGTGTGTGTGTGTGTGTGTGTGTGTGTGGGCGGGTGCTACACGACTTTCACTATTTCATTATTTCAGCAAATAGACTCTCGATCTCTCTCCTTTTATTTTCTACTACTTTCATAGATTATGAAAGCTCGATATCTTTGTTGACAATGACCACAAAGGTCATTCCTTAAGGTCAACATGTGGACTGAGAGGACAACAGCTCGATATGTTGGCGCTCCAGGAGGGACAGGAGGAGTCATCGCCATATTAAATGTGTCTGAAGGTCACGTGAAGGTCACACGTTTAGAGGACCGCCACATGTAAAGACCACGGCGGCTAATTACATTTCAAACGCACCTTAATCTGCTGTTGTGATCCGGAGTTCAGTCGTTGACCTTGACCAAGGTCACTCAGCCCGAATCATTTAATACACAGAAATAAATGTGGGTAATGTCTCGACTTTCAGGCTGCTCTAACGGCTGTGAACAGCTTTCCCGGGAGATTACTCAATTCCCAAATGTGTTTATCTGTTCATAGTTGACCGATATGTGGGAAATAAAAATACAAAACAATGAAATGACCAAACTTATGAATATGTGAATGAATTCATATCGTGAGAAGACGAGAAGTCCCCGTCCTCATTGTTGAAATGTAACCGTCTCAAACATCCAACATTTCATCCTTTGAACCGAACATGCATTAAACATCTGAGACGACTCTAAGCGACGCATCGTGACGGGACCCCGGAGAGAGATGTTGTTGATGTTGTTGTTGTTGTTGTTGTTTACAGAACTCGGCAATCATTGAGAGGAGTCAGCGTCTCACTACGTGGCTTTAAATAAACTCTCACGCCCTCCGTCTCCGTGCAGTGACCTCGCCGCCCAGCAGATGGCAGCAAAGCCACACTGACGTCACTGGAGCTCCTCCAGATGGCGCCCCCCCCCCCCCCCCCACAGCCAGACGGGTCCTTTCAAGTCTCTTCAATCAGGTCCCGTGGAGGCAGGAGGAGACCTCGTGCTCCTCGACAGTCACGCGACGCTCCGCGGTGACGGATTCTGCAATTTCAGATCCGAGCGACCTGCACCCCGACAGAGAGGGAGACGGATGGAGAGAGAGAGAGGGGGAGAGGGGGAGAGGGGGAGAGAGAGGCAATCGGGAGGAGGTCGATGGCTTGAGAAAGCCCAGATTTGATTATCTGATGGAGTTTAAGGGAGACCACGAGGTCCTGAAAACATCAATGACATGAAGGTCTGAGATTGACATCCAGAGCATCTCCTGAACCGGCAGGATGTTTACTCTGTGGTGTCTCTCTCTCTCTCTCTCTCTCTCTCTCTCTCTAATCAAAGCCCGGCTAGCTGAAACCAGGATTAGATCAGGCCGGGGAAATCGATGTCTGATGGCGGAGGAGAGCGAGAGGAAAGCGAGAGGAGAGCGAGAGGAGAGCGAGAGGAGAGCGAGAGGAGAGCGAGAGGAGAGCGATAAGAGAGCTGTCACATTTTAATCGGGCCGGTCGAGGATCCGGAGGAGCGGCGGCGGCGGCGGCGTCTCCCCTTTGAGGTTGTGTCTCTGTCAGTCACACGCGTGTGCAACAGACTGTGTGTGTGTGTGTGTGTGTGTGTGTGTGTGTGTGTGTGAGAGTGTCAAGGCCGGCTCCTGTGATATCTGTGGGAGAGGCCGGACCCCGACGTTCCCACAGAAAGGACCGACTGATCCCTGTAAGCCGGGCGCCGCCGTGGGAACCGGGCCTGTCCCCCCCCCCCCCCCCCCCTCGCTTCACTTCCCCTTTGCAGGACTCTTTTTTGCTCGGGTGTCGAAAACCGCGAGAATGTGTGAAAAGGATATTCAGGGAGGAGAAGTCTGCGTGGAAGAAATCCTGAAGGAGAAGAAAGATATGAGAAAATCTTTTCCTGACGAAAAAAAGTCGACTTGAGTGAGAAAATATGAGAGTTTAAAGTAAAATGAAGCTCCAGATGTCCAGAGAGACCAGGGGGCTTCTTCACATCCTTCAGTCCTCCTCTTCCTCGTGCCCTTCAGCCTCTTCCTCGTGTCCTTCAGTCTCTACCTCTCCTCAAGGGTTCTCACCTTTTACCCTGAAGGGTTGTTTGGGAGTTGTTCCTGATCCCATGGGAGGTCAAAGGTCAAAGGTCAGGGATGTCTATGTGGACAGATTGTAAAGCCTCTGAGACACATTAGTAGTGTGTAAAAATGGGCTCTAGAAATAAACTGAACTGAGTAGGAAATGAATCACCTTTATCTCTGGTGGTTGTGGCTATAAACTGGAATCTCTCATTAAATACTCTAATGTGCAGAAAGACGTTAAACTTCATGGTCTGTGTTCCTGCGTCCGGCTCCTCGTGTCGACGTTGGCGTGCGGAGCGGCGCCCCTCAGCCCGGCTCCGCCCCTCAGGGCGTGTTCTCACAGCGGTGCACTTTCACATCCAAGCTTCACATCGATCTCTTTCTTTTTAAGGGTTTGCAAAGCAAACGATTGTTTATTCAGATGTAAACTCAGAGATGGAAAGTCGAGGTCAGGGAGCTGGAAGAAGAATAAAAAGCCCTCGGTCACGGTGTTTACTGGAACACACACACACACACACACACACACACACAACACACACACAAACACACAAACACACACACACACACAAACACACACACACACACAAAGAACCATTCCCTAGTTTTATAGGTTCTTTGAGGAACTCTTTAAGGAAAAGGTTCTTTAGAGAACCCTGGTTTGAAAGGTTCTTTGTGGAACCATACATGGTGCCTTAAAGAACCATGTTTTGAAGGTTCTTGGAGACACGTTTATAGGTTCTTTAAGAACTCTTTATTGATGCGCCCGTTTAAAAGAGTGAAGCAGACCCCATCCTCGAGTTCTCTCCCTCACACACTCAGTGTGTTTGTAATCCTGTTTGCATACATATACACACACACACACACACACACACACACACACACACACACACACACACACACACACACACACACACACACACATACACACACACACACAGCTTAGTATGCAAGATGCAAGGTAAGCAGTGCACTTTAAGCTAAAATTGCCTCAGATATACACTTGCAAAAAAGTTTGTCTAGAGCTTGGTGAAGAAAAGAAAAGAGGGATGGAGGAGGAGGAGGAGGAGGAAGAGGGGGAAGAGGAGGAGGAGGAGGAGGAGGAGGAAGAGGAGGAGGAGGAGGAGGAGGAGGAGGGAGGAGGAGGAGGGAGGAGGAGGAGGAGGAGGAGGAGGGAGGAGGAGGAGGAGGGGGAGGAGGAGGAGGAGGGAGGAGGAGGAGGGAGGAGGAGGAGGAGGAGGAGGGAGGAGGAGGAGGAGGAGGAGGAGGGAGGAGGAGGAGGAGGAGGAGGAGGAGGAGGAGGAGGAGGAGGAGGAGGAGGAGGAGGAGGAGGAGGAGGAAGAGGGGGAAGAGGACAGGGCGGGGGGGGGGGTAACTCAACAAATTGGATATGAAATGAGATCATGAGGCTGGACACGTCGTGTTGGGCTCAGACCTCCTTTGTCTCCTCCTCCCTCGGCTTCTCTCCCTCTCGCCCCCGACGACGACACAATCATGTGAGAGGAGCGCTTTATACTGGCCTGCTTCCACTTTGCACAGAGGACACACACAAAGAAACGCACACAAAGGACACACTCACAACAAAATGTACACACAAAGGACACACACACAACAAAATGCACACACAAAGGACACACTCACTGCCGGTGGTGTCAGCTACAATAACAAAAGAGAAATGTTACCTCTTACCACCGTTTTGGTAACGCTCTGTTTCCATGTGTTGCCATTCTGTAGGTGTAGTGTGTAGGACAGGTGTAGTGTGTAGGACAGGTTTAGTGTGTAGGACAGGTGTAGTGTGTAGGACAGGTGTAGTGTGTAGGACAGGTGTAGCATAATGCAGTGTGTAGGACAGGTGTAAAAGAAATGTTTTAGAATCACTCGTAATAATATATATAATATAAATGTTGCGACTCCAAAAGAGACTAAATGAAAACACACTTTGACATTTCGGTTCTGCTGCAGAGCCTTCAGACGAGAGCGTGGGCGGCAAAACTCACACGACCTCATCGCTGTGTTCGCCTCCCGTCACTCAGGGGGGTTCTGCTCCGAGGTCGGAACACCAAGATCTCACCGGAGGAGAAAGGACTGCCCAGAGCATCCACACACACACACACACACACACACACACACACACACACACACACACACACACAATGTCAAACACGACTGTGAATATTAATTAAGGTGAGCACCAGAGTGGGATCAGATGGAAACAGAGGAATCTGCGGAGTGGTGAAATCAATGATGCTGAGCCGCGCCGCCCTCCGTCGGGCTCTGGGGTCACGACCTCTGCTGGGCCGCGACCCCCCCGTTAGTACCTACAATGCTCCTAATTGCAGCAATTAACTGTGTAATTGCATTATTTGACATCATAAAGAGACTCAGAGAAGCTCGGAAATATCCGTCATGCATCGGTATTCTTTGCTCTGTGAAGGCCCTGCGGAGACTACGCCCACTCCTCCTCTCTGCCTCCACCTGATGGAGGGTGGAGGTCTGGATGGTGGAATATGCCGACTACCAACTCTTCATCATCTCCTCTTCATGGTGTTGTTCCTGTGTTTTAATGTGTGATGATTCCTTCTGGTCACATGACCTCTATGACACCTGTCCACCTGGAGAGGATCCTCCTCTGTTCTCTCCTCAAGGGTTCTCACCTTTTACCCTGAAGGGTTGTTTGGGAGTTGTTCCTGATCCCATGTGAGGTCAAAGGTCAAAGGTCAAAGGTCAGGGATGTCTATGTGTACAGACTGTAAAGCTCTCTGAGATACATAAGTAATGTGTGAAAATGGACTCTAGAAATAAACTGAATTGAGCTGAATAGATCTGGGATGAGGGTAGAATCCCCGACGCCGTCCTCCCGAGGCTCTCAGGTGTGTGTGTGGATGTTGAGCGTAGAGGTCGTCACAGACGGCGACCTCGCTCGGCACGCAGGTCACATCCTCAAAATGATGTCATAGAGGTCCGAGAGAGCAGCCGGTCGAGGTTTAAAGATCCCCAAGAGGCGAGGAGACTCACGGGAACCTCCTGTGGGAAACCAATCTCACTCCGTCTGACACACACACGCACACACACACACACACACACACACACACACACACACACACTATACAAGTGGAACGCAGCTCAACGAAGCATCGCTTTATTATTCCATCTCACCGCTTCTGAGTGTTCCTCTCTGGATGGGAGGATAATTAAAAGGCCAGCCGGCCGAGTGCCGCACGCCGGAGCGCACGGACCTGCACTCAGAAAATGTTAATTAAATATTTGTAACGCCTTGGAGGACACGAAGAACACAGACACACTCGGGGAAGTTAAAGCTTAAGCCGGTCACTAAAGGGATACCGACGCTAAAAATAGACCTTCTGGCAGATTTTGAACTTGTAGACCGAAGGAGGAAAGTGTCTTTGCTGCCATGACGACACGAGGCTCACGATGCGGAGCGACGGGAAGACGGAGATGAACTCTGAGAGTCTGGTAGTTTCCATAGAAGAGGCGCATGGCGGCCGTGTCGTCAGTTGCCTGAGAGTCAGACGCCTTCGCAGCAGGAACCCGAAGCCCCGTCTGAGAGAGGTTGTCAACAGGAACGATGACTCACATGAGGAGGTCACAGACAGGTCAACACTCCCGTCGTGATGAAGTGGATCAGGGAATCTAAGATGCTAAGAAGCTACGCTCATTACACACGGCTGTATCTAAGGGCATGACCTCTGTGAAGGTTACACTGTTGCATGACCTCTGTGAAGGTTACACTGTTGCATGACCTCTGTGAAGGTTACATTGTCGCATGACCTCTGTGAAGGTTACATTGTTGCATGACCTCTGTGAAGGTTACATTGTTGCATGACCTCTGTGAAGGTTACACTGTTGCATGACCTCTGTGAAGGTTACACTGTCGCATGACCTCTGTGAAGGTTACATTGTTGCATGACCTCTGTGAAGGTTACATTGTTGCATGACCTCTGTGAAGGTTACACTGTTGCATGACCTCTGTGAAGGTTACACTGTTGCATGACCTCTGTGAAGGTTACACTGTTGCATGACCTCTGTGAAGGTTACACTGTTGCAGACACATGTAGACAAATACAACTATTCTCCTGATGACACACACACACACACACACACACACAGACACACACACACCCACACACTGATGGAGCCGGGCAGAACCATCAGGGACTTGCCCAAACCGGCTGAATGTGAAAATGGAGTCTTGAGTGTAATCCTTGCAGATATAAAGGATGTGGAGTTTTTATATACCATGCCCCTCTGCATGGCCCTCTGAATACAGCGGGACGCGACAACCAGGGGCCAGCATCGGTGTATCTCTCATTTCTTTCCCTGTTCTCTCTATTGTTCTCCGTATTGTTCTCCGTCTGAAGATAAGATGAATATTTAATCATCTGTGGAAACTTTTCCACGGGCAGAACGTCACAGAACAACCGAGACGGGGAGAATACGAACATGTTATATAAATCCGAGCTGTCAGATGAAAATCTTGGTTCGCCCAAAAAGGAAAAATGTCCCCAAAACTTTGGAGGCAGGAAGAGAAGCGAAGACGCCTGGCGTCTGGAAGCGCTGGAGGCCGAGGCGAGGGACGGGCTTCACAAGAATACCAATATGAGGGGGCGGAGTTAAAAAAGAAGACAAATGTCCGTCGGAGGTGACTGTGTGATGACTGAGTGATGTCAGGCTCACAGCCAGAGGGTCAGAGGGTCACAGGGTCACAGGGTCAGAGGGTCAGAGGGTCAGAGGGTCGAGGGTCAGAGGGTTAGAGCATCAGAGGGTCAGAGGTCAGAGGGCCAGAGCATCAGAGGGTCAGAGGTCAGAGGGCCAGAGCATCAGAGGGTCAGAGGGTCAGAGGGTCAGAGGGTCAGAGGGTCGAGGGTCAGAGGGTTAGAGCATCAGAGGGTCACAGGGTCAGAGGGTCAGAGGGTCAGAGGGTCAGAGGGTCAGAGGGTTAGAGCATCAGAGGGTCAGAGGTCAGAGGTCAGAGGGTCAGAGGGTCAGAGGGTCGAGGGTCAGAGGGTTAGAGCATCAGAGGGTCACAGGGTCAGAGGTCAGAGGGTCAGAGGTCGTGGAGCCGTTGTCATCGAGGCCTCTCTGCTCGTTTGTTACCGTTTACAGACTAAACTCTGTTTCATTCCTCCGTCGTGTTCTGATTGATCGCTTCCCGAGAGCGGAGATGATTTCCTGTCGGAGGCCGAGCCCACGGCGGGATTTCATTTGGGGGAAAACACGTTTAATAAAAATGTTCTCGGGCGCTCGGCCTTCCCCCCCGCTCCGCTCTCTGAAGCCGATAAGCCGGAGGATCGGACCTCAGGGTGACGATCACATCGGAGCCGACTGAGGCGGCGACGGCAAAAGAGTTCAGGGGACGAAGACGTGTTGGGCGGAGCGGCCGCCATGTGATGAAGAGGAGAAGAGGAACTGGAACTGGGCGCTTGGCAGGAGATGAACATCAGGCTCTGGTAACGAGAATTAAGTTGAATATCTAACGGCAAGAAGTTTAACAAACAGTGGAGGCTCAGGGTCATGGTTGCCGTGGTGATGCGGCTCAACAGGAACCTGAAGGACCGGGTCCCAGAGTCTCAGTCCAGGATCAGCCAATCAGCTCCTCCCATGGTCGTTCAGCCTCCAACAGCTTCCTGTTGGATTAAAGTCAGCTAACAGAATGGAGGGGTCAGAGGTCACGACCCCCGGGTCAAAACCTTCACTTTCGGTCAAGTCGCTAAAAAAGTATTTTCACAATAAAAGTCCCGTCTGTTATTGTCACTTCACGGTTTCAACTGGCTTCGACAATCTGAAATACGGACTAACATTCACTCCATGAACACAACACACACATAGAGTGAACATCATAACAATAATATCCTCCCTCATGTTTCCTATTATAATATTTTTGTATGTATTAATTTGAAGCTCAAGACTACAGAATAAAAATAAACTATTACAACCTGTCAAAGTAATATCTTATATTTAGTTATTTTTTCACCTCATAAGTGGAGGAACAGAAACAATCAAACATGTGACTCGTTTCTCTCGTGTTTAACGAGAAACATGAAGTTTTACATGAAAACTTTGTCGTTGTTTAATCTGTGTCGAAGACCCTCTCTCTCTCTCTCTCTCCTCTCTCTTCTCTCTTCTCTCTCTCTCCTCTCTTTATCTGCATGGCAACACTTCATTCCTCCATCTCCATCACATCAGCATCCACGTCTACCTCCCGTCAGCCCCCCCCCCCCCCACACACACACCATCAGTTAGATCAAAGCATCAAGACGTGGGTTATTTAACCCCTCGCTGGTCCTGCAGATAAGCGCCTTCAGGAGGCCCGCTGACACACCAACAGCTGCTACACACACACTCACTCACACACACACACACACACACACACACACACACACACACACACACACACACACACACACACGCTTACACGCCATGACTCAGCAAGAGAAATATGTTTGATGAATATAATCTGATATATGTTCGTAAGGAACTCGTTTATTTCTGTTTCCTCCCTCACGTCGGAGCGCGGGGCGAGGATCTGTCCATCTCCTCCGCCTCCCGCTCGTCTTCGTCACCATCTGCCGAGCGAGGAATGCGAAGCAATTAAAAAGCAGAAGCCGTCGTTACCGCTAAACGCCGAACCTATAACAATTAAAGACATAATTAAAACGCACTTGGAAGTACATTACATGAGGGACGGTGCTAATGAATGGGAAAAGATCTACTTCTTTTATTTTACTTTAAACGTACGCACATTTACTGGAAACACACACACACACACACAGATGCTCTGAGCCTGCAAGGAGAGAGGAGACAAGAGGACAGGTTATTGGCCTCCAAAGTGCTGATGTGCGCGATCGATTGATATCTTTTCATCTGCCGATGGGGCGGATGCATAATCACAATTACAGACGGGCGTGATCTCCGGTCGGCGGGCGGCTCGTGTCGTCGATGCGTTTCATTTATATTCATCGGCTCTTTGAACCTGAAACGGTGGATTTCCTCTCTCCCCGTTAAGGTCAGGCGCCGCTTGATGTCGCAGAACTTTTGGGAAGTTTCACTCCCTCTCTACCTCTGTCTTTATCTCCCCGTGCATCCATCCATCCATAACACACACAACCACACACACACGCACACACACACGCACACACACACACACGCACACACACACACGCTTCTCGGGGAAAGTTTCTTTGCCCTTTGATCGCAGAGACAGGGCTGAGCATCTAAACTACACTTTGGTGTGTGTGTGTGTGTGTGTGTGTGTGTGTGTGTGTGTGGTAGAGAGAAATGACTGCCTCATCAGTTTTGACTCACTCTCATTGTGAGGAGTCCCGCGGTTTCAAAGTGGTTTCATCATGAAACGGGTGACTTCATAATATCCAAAGCAAGCAGAGCTCGTAAATTAGCACATTTTATTATTCTGTCATCAGAGTTGCCGAATTAAGCGACTGTTGAAGAAGTGAAGCAGACGAGCAGCGCGGAGGAGCCCGAGCCCTCCAGACGCCACGACTAATTGACCTCAGCTTTCGTAAATTGCGTGTGAAAATACTTCAAAACATATTTATGGTCTTGAGGGATGTCTGTTCTCTGCGTGTCCGTGTGTGACTGCAGCCGCTGGACGTCGGTCTCATCAGGAGGATATCAGGATCAATCCACCAGCAGTAGCATATCCGTATTCCGATGCAGTGAAGTTGACGACTTGTGAGCTGTCCCTCTGCCCTGAGCACCGTCTTACAGGCCTTCTTTTCCTCCCGTGGCCTTTCCACTCACGCTAACCTCAGACGTGATATATATTGAAGAGCTGTGAGGACACATGACAGGGTGGCAAAGGATTCCATTAAAAAAAAGTATCTTTAAGAGAGGGGCGCTGTCTCTTTAAGAGAGAGCTGTGTCCTTAAGAGAGCGCTGTCTCTTTAAGAGAGGGGCGCTGTCTCTTTAAGAGAGCGCTGTGTCTTTAAGAGAGGCCTCCAGTCGCCTTTCCACTCAGCTAACCTCAGACGTGATATGTATTGAAGAGCTGTGAGGACACATGACAGGGTGGCAAAGGACTCCATTAAAAAGAATGCAATCAATGGGTGTGGCAGGTTGTTCAGTTTCTGTGTAATTGGAGGGCTATTTTTCTCGTGACCTCTGACCCCGTCTCAAAGCCATCACGGCTAAAGTGCTGTGGGCGGCGACTATATCCACGGATCGGTTTGGTAGTGATGATTGGGCTCTGGATGATACGCTGTGGGGGTTAAGACGAGGAGAACGCTCCACGGCTAGGAACGCTCTCGCCACCGCGTGAAGGCGTGGCTTCACGGGAGGTAAAGATGGTGGGGATTGAATTTGTAAAGAAAAAAGAAAATCTCTCGATTGCCAACTGACATATCTTCTGCATTTGAGTAATATTCCTAGTGAGGTGACATGATGGTTTAAAATCAGTGTGTACAACAAAATGTTCATTAAAAACATTAAAAAGTGCTCATTTAAGTTTAAGCATCTTCATGCGTCGGTAGCACCCTTATATATGTGATGTCATATATCTTACTGACCTAATACAACTGTGTCCATGCTGTATAATTTACTTTGAATATGTGTTTAAGTTCATTCATGTGTTGTTTCTATATTTGAGAGCGTTGATCACTTGTGCACATACTAACTGTGAGGGGAGGAAAGCCTTGTGGTCGATAGGGGCGCTGTCTCTTTAAGGGAGCACTGTCTCTTTAAGAGAGCGCTGTTTCTTTAAAAGAGGGGCGCTGTCTCTGTAAGAGAGCGCTGTGTCTTTAAGAGAGGGCTGTCTCTTTAAGGGAGCACTGTGTCTTTAAGAGAGCACTGTTTCTTTAAGAGAGGGGCGCTGTCTCTTGAAGAGAGGGGCGGTGTCTCTTTAAGAGAGTGCTGTCTCTTTAAGAGGGCGCTGTCTCTTTAAGAGGGCGCTGTCTCTTTAAGAGAGGGCCGTGTGGAGGGCAGGTGCAGCATGCAGGCTGAAGACAACACAACGTTTGCTTGTTTTAACCGGGATCTTTTTTAATAAAAGTTGCAAAACGGATGAGTACCGAGTTCCTGAAGAGTTACATTTAAAGGCGCAGTACAGCCAACGGGCGACAGTGAGGACGCCTGCAGGAAGCAGAGCGTCCGCGTGGAGCGCCCCGTGCGCCGCTCTTCATCCCGTCAACCGTTTCCACAGCGAGACAGACGGTGATGGAAACCAGCGGCCGATAAAGAAACACGTCAGCCGACAGCTGGACGTTTCCCGTGATGGAGGAGATCCTACTTCCACTGAGTCGCTGCATTTTAGAGATAAAAATCCAGGGATGAAACAGATTTGTAAAAAGCGTCGGCGTCTCCGTCTTGTAGAGCCGCGTCCTCGACGTCTTCTCCTCCCGCGTCGCTCTCAGACGAGAGACGGAGCTCGTTAGCGGGACGCGAACCATTTGTCAGTTTCAGGTTGTGCGGGGTGTCAGATCCGTCTTTGTTTAACAGACCTGGGAACAGACTCATTAGATGCCGCAGCGGGGGCCCGGGCCCCGTGCTGCGTCAGGAGGACTTCACAATGATTAATAATGAATAATAATGAGTGATAATGAATGATAATGAATTATAATGACGGTATTTAGCTGAGTCAAGATGTGGAGTCGTCACTGTTCAGGTCATTCAATTCAGTTTATTTCTAGAGCCCATTTTCACAAATTAGAAATGTGTCTCAGAGTGCTTTACAATCTGTACACAGAGATATCCCTGACCTTTGACCTTTGACCTCACATGGGATCAGGAACAACTCCCAAACAACCCTTCAGGAAAAAAGAAAAAGTGAGGTAGAGAGAGGAGAGGAGAGAGGAGCTCAGTGTATCCTAAGCGTCCCTAAGGAGAGAGGAGAGGAGAGGAGAGAGGAGCTCAGTGTATCCTAGCGTCCATAAGGAGAGAGGAGAGGAGAGAGGTGCTCAGTGTATCCTAAGCTTCCCCCCTCCTCTCAGCCTCTAGCAGCATCTCTAGGTCTGGACCAGGTGAACCTGGTTCAGGTGAACCTGGTTCAGGTCTCACTATCAGATTAAAGAGGAAAGTCTTCAGTCTCCATGAGGGGGCGGAGCCTCCAGGACTGAAGGTGGAGCTGGTTCCATAAAAGAGGAGGAGCTTGATACCTGGAGGCTCTGGCTCCTCCTACTTTTAAGCCTCTAGGAACCACGAGTAACCCCAAGTTTAGTGAGCGCCGCCCCCTAGTGGCGCAATATGGTACTACAAGCTCCTTGAGACATGATGGAGCGTCACCATCACAGCTTTGTAGCTAACAGTTCAATGTCTCCTTCACATTCACTGCAACAGGAACTTTAATCCTAATGAGGCATTTTTATTTGATCATGACCTTCTCAGACTGATATTATCAGAGAGACGTCGAGACGGAAAGAAACTCAAGTTAGTTCTGGATTAAAACACTCGAGCCGGGGAAGTCGATCGCGTCGCGTAACTCCAAGAGCATCATGAAGATAATGGATCTGTTGTCAGGGGAACCGGCCTGGTGGTGTGAGGACACACACACACACACACACACACACACACACACACACACACACATGATATACTGTAGTGCACATAATGTATGTGGAAGAGATGGATAACCAAAATGTTAATAGAAGTGATGTTGAAGAAAAGAAGACACGGGGAAGAGAGAGAGGATCCAACCAGGGATGAAATGAATTGGAAGACGAAAACAAACCCACCGGGAAATGAAACAGCCAGAGGAAGAGGTGAAAAGAGTGAGAGACAAGATAAGCAAATTGGTTAAAGAAAGAATAGAAATAGGAGCGAGATTTAGTCCTGAGAGAAAGAAGAAGACGGAGGTAGAGGAAGGACGAATAATTTGATTCAAGGTTCAAATGACGCCCCGAGGGGCAGAGCAGGAGGGAGTGAAAGAATTATATCAAAGTATTGGAAAAGGTTAAATGATGTTGCTCGAGCACGATCGAGAGAGAGAGAGAGAGAGAGAGAGAGTGAGACAAGAGGAGAGCAGGAAGTAGACGGGAGGAAGAAAGGGAGGAAAAGAGCGTTTCACTGGAGGATGAAGCGTTGCCCCGCGGGCGATCCGGAGGAAGTGGAGATGATCAGAGAGCAGCGCTGACAGGTGTGGAGATGAACAGTTTTACAGGAATCTCCTCTTCTTTTCTTTTCTAAGTAACAACGAGTTCACTGAGAAGTTTGATGAGAAACCAGCGGGCATGAGAAAACCGAGTGAACCCAACAAGAAGCTTTGTTTGGCATCTTTTCAGTTTCTCTCCTGCAGATCAGAGATCTTTCCTCCAAAAACAGAACATAAGACGTCGTTAGTCGACTCATCAAACCTCGGGCCCGAGCAGCTGATGTAACGGCCTCTTCTGGGAAGGTGAACCACACGATGTCGGGAACCGTCTCTCATTCATCCACGGGACCGTTGCAGAGATGTTGAGTGACAGCTCCAAGTTATTCCTCTAAACCCCAGAAACTAGCGTCCAGATTTCTTTTTGTTAAAATCTGAGTTGTTTTCCTGAAACAAGAAAAGAGTTTTCCACAAACTTCCATTCAGTTGGATGCTCAGTACAGTTTTATATATTGTTACACATTGTACGTATATCATAAGAAGGGGAGGGGCCTAACCCAACCCATGGTATTCATTACCAGATCAAACGTGCACAGGGGTTTCCACATACTTCATTTAATGTATTTGTTTAAAAAAATGTTATTAGATTTTTTTCAATTTTTTTATTTGAATGTCTTTTTATTTTATTTTAATACATTTTAGAAAACATCATTTTAATTTTGTAATTAATTTGACATTTTTATATATTTTTGTTATTATTATTTGTATATTATTTTTTATAATATTATTATTATTCATTTTTTTGGTCCTATTTTCTTTTTAAATTATTTGTATTATTTTGTATTTTGTGTTTTGTATTTTATGTTATGTATTTTTGTACATCTTTTCCTTTGCGTGTGTATATCTCTAAAACCAATAAAAGATGTGATCACTAAAGAAACCTCTGTTCCTCTAACATCTACCTTCCTCCATAACTGTGAACTCACATTTTGTCCTCGCCGGTTTTATTTTTACATTTTCTAGATGAAACATTTCGTGTTGCGCGTCCGTCGCCTCGGTCGGCCGACTCGAGGCGACGGACGGCACGATGCCGTGCGGTCCGTCGGCTGTTGGACCATGTGTGTGTGTGTGTGTGTGCGTGTGTGTGTGTGTGTGTCGGCCATGTGGGAATACGGGAGGCAGAGGGGGGGGGGGCTGCCCATTTCACATCGGGTCGTTAGATGTTGCTCATTCACGTCCCAATAAATCCACATTCAGAGCGCCGAGGTCACTCATGCCCACGAGACCCACGCTGCGTTTACATAACTGTGACCACGCTGCAGAGGCCCGTCTGCACGCCGCCGGCCCACGGCCACTCCCCCCCGCCGCTGGTCAACCGCTGGTCAACCGCTGGTCAACAGACGTTCATGGAGAAGTTCACCGGAGATGAACTCCACACACGACAAGGGGACGGATTCACTTTGACCTCGTAGAGGAGATCTTCTCCACCACCAGGACACATCTAGAGTCCTCTGCTTTAAAATGATGGCGATGTGAGAAAGAACGATTCAAAGACCCTCAGACCCTCGACCGGCTCGGCTCCACAGGTCAAGAGGTCAGCATCTTTACTGGAGGACTGAGACCATCATTTCAAGCCTAAAGTCCTGAAGAGAATCTTGTAAAGATCAGGATGTAACTTGCAGTTTTGAGATGGAACAAGGGGAAGTTCAAAGAGTGTGGGGGGGGGGGGGGGGGGGGGAGACTCCACAGGGGTCAGACTGCAGCCACCGGTCAGGAACGAGTCCCAGAGGAGAAGACGGGAGGGCAGGAATGAAATGAGCGTGTTGTAGGGAGGTGAAGACGTGTGCAGCAGATACATCAAGGTGGTTACGGAGGAGAGGGAGAGAGAGAGAGAGGGAGGGGGGAGTGAGGGAGAGAGGGAGAGAGAGAGAGAGGGAGGGAGGGAGGGAGGGACTGTCTTCATATTTAATGTCAGAGCAACAGGATTCATGATGTCTGAGAGCTTTAGAGTGAAAGCGTCACTCAGAATAGTTTCTATAGTGAGAGAGGAACGGATACAATGTAACTTATGTAATGACATTAAGGAATAAAGAACCTATAAGTGTGTTCAGTTAGTGGATAGGAGAGAGAGGGAGGGAGGGAGAGAGAGGGAAAGAGAGAGAGGGAGAGAGAGAGAGAAAGAGAAAGAGAGGAGAGGGAGAGAGATGGAGATGGAGAGAGAATGAGAGGGAGGGAGAGAGAGAGAGAGAGGAGGAGAGGGAGAGATGGAGGAGGAGAGGGAGAGAGTACCACAGCCTCATCATAACAGAGACACATCTCTACCTCCGTTATCTCCATAAGCAACAGAAACTAGAACTCTCCATGAATATTGAAGAGAGAAGAAAGCGTTTAGGATTCATCCTCTGGGCTTCGTGAAGAGATTCACAAAACGTTGTAATCACTCTTTCCCTGTTGTAGTTTACGTGTTACATGAGGCCGATGATGATGGAGCCTGACCCTCCTCACCTCCTCACCTCCTCACCTCCTCGCCTCCTCACCTCCTCGCCTCCTCACCTCCTCGCCTCCTCGCCTCCTCACCTCCTCACGGCTCTCCGGTGTTTACATCTCCTCCCGCTCCGCCCGGACGTAATGCACTTCTGCACCAGTTAGACCAACATGCAGCGTCTCTCTGCCCTCTGTTATTGTATCTGCCTCCTCCTCCTCCTCTCATTCCTTTCTACTCCACCACTCTCGTTGCTTTTATCTCTTTCCAATAAATCCAATTTCTCCTCCAGAGCTTCTCTGCTTTCTCCTCTGAGTGATTTAAGTTCAAACACGGCGTCTCCGATCCCCGAGGGTCCTTCATGGAATCATATTAGTGACATCACTGAGCCGGGCCACACAGGGACGGTGCGAGTGGAATGGAATGTGTGCGTGTAGAGTGTGTGTGTGTGTGTGTGTGTGTGTGTGTGTGTGTGTGTGTTCATCATTTCCATGTAAAGATTAATAACCTGCACCAACATTGTCACGATTGGGTTTTTCCAATAGACTAAAAGTAAAAAGTCAAGATTAAAAAAGAAAGGGACGGTTCAGGCTCAACAGCTGTGAACGTTTTATTGTGAAGTTAATTAAAGTCAAGCTGGTGCGACACAATGGTCATAATAGAGGACAGTGGCTCTACTGGTGTGAATAAGAGCAATATGGAATTAGAAATATTCAAATGGAGCGGTACAGTATTGTGTATTCACAAAATAGATCAAGAACATTTCAATTAATATTCCTGTGTGTCTGTATATTTGTGAAACTGCATCTCAGACCAGATCAGGTCGTTCTCCCACCCGAACACGGCCACAAAGAAATCACACGGAAAATACCACCTTTATTATAAATAATACCTTTATTATAAATACCACCTTTATCATAAATACCACCTTTATTATAAATACCACCGTTATTATAAATACTACCTTCATAAATACCACCTTTATCATAAATAGCACCGTAATCATAAATACCACCTTTATCATGAACACCACATTTATCATACATACCATCTTTATTATAAATATCACCTTAATCATAATTACCACCTTTATCATATATGCCACTTTTATCATACATACAACCTTTATTATAAATACTAACTTTATTATAAGTTCTACCTTTATCATGAACACCACCTTTATCCTACATACCACCTTAATCATACATAACACCATATTCATAAATACCACCTTTATCATAAATACCACCTTTATCATAAATACCACATTTATCATATAGCACCATGAGAGAAGGAGCCATCAATCAGGTCCCGGTGACAGCCGAGTAATTTAAACTGCAGCACACCTCAGGCTCACGCGTGTGCATCTCTGGTTGTGTGTACGAACATGTGTGTGTGTGTGTGTGTGTGTCTGTGTGTGTGTGTGTGTGTGTCAGCCCCACAGCCACTGGCAGGTAATGAGAGCTTTATGTGTTTTCATTACTTGGTGCCAGACAACAGCATCACACTGAGGTCTGAGGCCGGAGGAACGCCGTCAGATCAGATTAAGGAGCTGATAGATGGGGTACCACAGGTGAGCAGGTATACAGAGTGAACCAACACACACACACACACCCACACACACACACACACACACACACACACAGCATGACTACCACTCTGTGTGCACACACACAAACAACGTCTGACGGGCTGAAGAACTGACATTAAATGAATGTGTGTGTGTTTTATGGAGCACACACACATTACTCTAGTTGAAAGACTGACACATATCTGATCTGAGATCAGTCCAGACGTGGCCGTTGAGCCGAGATGAAAGAGAAGCTCTCCTCCGCCTCAGGAGCGCCGCGTTAGTCCGGTCGTCGTGGTTAACACAACAAAGCCGCGCCTCGGTGCTCATGCCGAACATGCAACACGCTACATGTGCCGTGCTCTGATGTGCACCACGCCTCACGCACCAGAGGGCAGACACAGTGTGTGTGTGTGTGTGTGTGTGTGTGTGTGTGTGTGTAGCAGGCTGTGATGGGCCTGTCGATGACTCCGCTCTGATTGGTCCTCCTGCTCCGCCTCCTCCTCCTGCTTTAGGCTCAGTTAAAAAATAAAGGAATAACATGGATGGACTCGTCCCTCTTCTTCGCAATAAGAGAAGATGAAGAAGGCTCGCTGCAGGAGGAATGGAGAGATGAGTCCTACATTATGGATGCGGAGAGACGCTCGGATGGAGAGGAAGAAAGAAGTTCAGAGACTGAACTTCACTTTACGAGTAAATGTTTAGACTGCAACGTCTGAGACGGCAGGAGAAACCGACAAGGTCAACGAGGTCACAGAGGTCACAGAGGTCACAGAGGTCACAGAGGTCACAGAGGTCAACAGAGTCAACGAGTTCAAGAGAGAGAAAGGAGCAAGAGAAGGAATGAGAGAAAGGAATGAGAGAAGGGAACAAGAGAAGGAATGAGAGAAAGGAACAAGAGAAGGGAACAGAGAAGGAACGAGAGAAGGAATGAGATTAATTAACAAGAGAAAGGAACAAGAGAAAGGAATGAGAGAAGGGAACGAGAGAAGGAATAAAAGAAAGGAACGAGAGAAAGGAACGATAGAAAGGAAGGAGAGAAGGGAACGAGAGAAGGAATGAGAGAAAGGAATGAGAGAAAGGAACAAGAGAAGGAATGAGATAAATTAACAAGAGAAAGGAACAAGAGAAAGGAATGAGAGAAGGGAACGAGAGAAGGGAACAAGAAGAGAAGGAAAAAGAAGAGAGAATGAGAGAAGAGAAGAAGAATGACAGAAACAGAATGAAAAGAAGAAAGGAACAAGAGAAAGGAAGGAGAGAAAGGAACAAGAGAAAGGAAGGAGAGAAAGGAACAAGAGAAAGGAAGGAGAGAAAGGAACACACGTGTAGAGATCTCTATGAGGAAAGAAATACCTGCAAGAGAGACGGAGGGAAAGAAATGAGAAAAAGAGAAAGGTTCATCTTCCTGGACTATCTACGACACACACGCACACACACACACACACACACACACACACACACACACACACACACACACACACACACACACACACACACACACACACACACACACACGCACACACACACACACACACACACGCACACACACACACACACACACACACACACACACACACACACACACACACACACACACACACACACACACACACACACACACACACACACACACACACACACACACACACACACACACACACACACACACACACACACACACACACACACACACACACACACACACACACACACACACACACACACACACACACACACACACACACACACACACACAGGATGCAGTGATCGTCTCCATCTCTCAGCGATGTGTCCCGTGTTCTCAGAGACTGGAAGAGACAAGCCTTTGCATTTCTCTTCCCCGTCTCAAACTCACATGCTGATTCCGTGATACCGAGTGTGTGTGTGTGTGTCTGTCTGTGTGTGTGTGCGCCTGTGTGTGTCTGTGTGTGTCTATGAGTGCATGTGTGTAGGTACAGTAAACATAACTGCTTAAAAGAAAGTCATGTCAGCATGATAGTGCGTGCCTGTTTGGGCTTTTAGCAACTCTTGTGAACATGCATGGAGTGTGTGTGTGTATGTGTGTGTGCGTATTTTATGTTGGCACATTGTGTGTCTTCTGGAGGAGGGATGCTGTGTGAGACACGGAGAGATCCGGATCAGAACCTGGAGCCAGAGAACAACCCCTGACGTCCGCTCCTTGAGCAGCTCTGATGTTTATCCCTGGGACTGAGACCTCCAGGACAACTGATTCTTTAGTTTAGTTTTTATTTGGAGCTGATCATCATCTCAAAGTTCTCAAAGTTAAATAAAACCAGATGACGTGAGCTGCAGCCTGCAGCCCTCTGTCCTGAGTGAGCAGCATCCCTCCAGAGGGGATCCTTCGTGTCCGGCCTCCTGTGACCTTGAGACGCACTTGAGAAGTGCAGGGCTGCAAAGTTCTTCACACGAGATCAAAGAGATGAAACCCCCAGCTTGCAGTTCTTCAAGCCCCAGAAGAGATAACGCTGCATGCAGGGAGGATAGAGGAGAGGAGAGAGGAGAGAGGAGAGAGGAGAGAGGAGAGAGGAGAGAGGAGAGAGAAGAGAGGAGAGAGGAGAGAGGAGAGAGGAGAGAGGATAGAGGAGAGAGGATAGAGGAGAGGATAGAGGAGAGAGGAGAGAGAGAGGATAGAGGAGAGAGGATAGAAGAGAGAGGATAGAGGAGAGGAGAGGAGAGAGGAGAGAGGATAGAGGAGAGATGATAGAGGGAGAGGAGGATGAGGAGAGGAGAGGAGAGAGGGATGAGGATAGAGGATGAGGAGAGAGGATGAGGATGGAGGATGAGAGGATAGAGGGATGAGGAGGGGAAGAGGATGAGAGAGGATAGAGGAGAGGATAGAGGATAGGGAGAGAGGATAGAGGGAGAGGACGAGGAGAGGGATAGGGAGAGAGGATAGAGGAGAGAGGGAGAGAGGAGAGGAGAGGAGAGAGGATAGAGGATAGAGCAGAGAGGATAGAGGAGAGAGGATAGAGGAGAGGAGAGAGGATAGAGGAGAGAGGATAGAGGAGAGAGGATAGAAGAGAGAGGATAGAGGAGAGGAGAGGAGAGAGGATAGAGGATAGAGCAGAGAGGATAGAGGAGAGAGGATAGAGCAGAGAGCACACATACATAGATGCACACACACACACACACACACACACACACACACACACACACACACACACACACACACACACACACACACACACACACACACACACACGCACACACACTCCTCAGCCTTCTCACAGGAAGTGGCCCGTGGCGTTCGGCCTCAACAGGAACTCTCCGGAGCGTCTGAGGACATTTGGGCCGAAGCTTTAAAACCGTTTGATTTCCCTCCGTGACGTCATGACGACCGTTGGATGTCTGACGACCCGTTAGAGCGACGCCCCCTTAGTGCACTCCCCCCTGTCACCACCGGGGGCGTGGTGAGGGTCTGCTCCATGTTTACCGTCCAATTAATCCAGACGCTGTCGGAGGAGCGCCAGGAGGACGCGGAGGGAACGCCGCCGCAGAAGATCATTACTGCTGTTTACTTAGCATCCACGGACACGCCGTGTGTGTGGGCTCGCCGCCATGCGTGTGTGTGTGTGTGGGCTCGCCGCCATGCGTGTGTGTGTGTGTGGGCTCGCCGCCATGCGTGTGTGTGTGTGTGTGTTAATGAGATCAACGACGTGTCGTCCACACGAGGGTCGGGGGGGGGGGGGGCTACATACTGTATGTATATATATATATATATATATATATATAAATATATATAATAATAATAATAATACGCTTTAAATATGTATATATATATACATACATATATACATATTTAAGCATATATAGATAGATAGATAGATAGATAGGTGGATATTTAGAGATATCTATATCTATATATTTTGTAAAATATTAGAGATTTGTGCTATAACTCAAGTGTTTGAATTTAAATAAACACAACACACATTTTGTATGAATACAGTTTGAATTATCAAGTTCATCTGACATATTAATATAATGTATTATATATTATATAAGCATATAAAAAATACGAAACTAATTAAACAACCTCAGAGAGAAGCAAGACAACATTTAAAAAAGTTGTAAAAGTTGTTTGTTTGGGGTGTGTGAGAGGAAGTGTTGGAGGAGTAAAGGACGGATTGTTATCTGGGTCCATTTTCATTTTAATGAGTGTGTGTAGAAGTGTCCAGTAACACACACATTCCACTTCAACGTGAAGAGACCTCTTTAGTTTGTGTTTGTTGTGAAAAAAAGGGAAAAAATTAAGATGAGTCGAGTCCAACTTTGCGGGCTCAGGTGATCCGGGCTCAGGTGATCCAGACTCAGGTGATCCGGGCTCAGGTGATCCAGACTCAGGTGATCCGGGCTCAGGTGATCCAGGCTCAGGTGATCCAGACTCAGGTGATCCAGACTCAGGTGATCCAGACTCAGGTGATCCGGGCTCAGGTGATCCAGACTCAGGTGATCCAGACTCAGGTGATCCGGGCTCAGGTGATCCAGGCTCAGGTGATCCAGGCTCAGTTGATCCGGGCTCGGTCCACCAGAAGCTGTATGGCGGCTGGCTGAAGATGTAAAACGAGTCTCCTGTTGATGGAGGGAACGCTGACTCGGCATAAACTCAGACGTTAAGGTGATTCATTCCTAATACAGTAAATGAGTGTTTTATTTGGCTCATGGACCATAAAACGAATCGACGCCCTGAGCTGTTCTGATATACAGTATATATAAATATTATATACATATATATGTTTATATATACTTACTATATATACCTATTTGTATATTTATACTTATATATACACAGTATGTATACCTATTTATATATATATATATATTTATACATATATATATATATATATATTATACATATATATATATATTTATACATATATATTATATATAAATATATATATATATATATACATATATATATATATTATATAAATATATGTATTCATATATATACATATATATATATTTATACATATATATTATATATAAATATATATTATATATATATATTATACAAATATATGTATTCATATATATATATATTTATATATATAATACCCGCAGGACGTCTGCACTCCCGGTGTAATGGGTGTATTGGTTTGAGATGGCGGTCGATGCTGAGCTCTGATGGGTTCGTCAACGAGAGGAAAAGAAGCGTGTTTGTTGTCGGGATGTTGACGTTCGGGCCGGAGTCGTTCCTCTGGGGTCAAACTGAAGGTTTGAAGTCCATCGATCGGTCCGGAGGAAGAGACGGAGAGCTGCCACCGTTCCCCCCGCAGACGGAGGAGCTGAAGACCTTCGGTCTGACGATCCGCCTGACGGGAGAACAATTAAAGTGAGACAGGAGTGAGAAGAGTGAGTCTGAGGCTCCAGAGAGGAAGACGAGGAACAGAGGACACTGAGCTTTGAGCAGGAGGCAGAAGGGAATATAGACATACATATATATATATATATATATATATATATATATATATATGGTTTTATGGCTCATTTATTTCATTTTAATGCATATGTCTTTACTGACCTTGAGAAAATATCTCAGGGAATAAATACTATTATCAGTTTTCTTTAATTATAATTTTAATTAAATTTGCTTTTAATGTCTTACTTTTAAAGTTCCTCTCCTTTTTCTACCCAACTACTTCCTATACTTTTTATAACTTCTATATTCAAACACTTCTTTCACTTTTAAATGTTTCTCGTGTTTGTATTTCATTTTCCATTTTTAAGTGTAATATTGAGAACTGAGCAATAAATAAATTCAAAATGACATCATTCCATTGGTGTTTATCCAAATGTGGCATGAAAGTGCTTTTTAAGCTCCTCCTGTGGCTGTGCTTATTCAAATCACACTTATTTAAATCAATTTATGTATTCTTCCTCAGCAGTAATCCACTTTATTTCCTGGTTGGAGGAGCATCTGGAACCGGACCGGGTTCTTCAGAGTGACGACAGAGAAGAACCATATCTGGTTCCACAAAGAACCTTTCAAGCCAGGGTTCTTTAAAGAACCGTTTCCTTAATAATTATACATGTTGGGTTAATATCTATCTATCTATCTATCTATCTATCTATCTATCTATCTATCTATCTATCTATCTATCTATCTATCTATCTATCTATCTATCTAAATATAGATAGATAGATAGATAGATTGAGATACGTAAATATCAAATTATATATATAACATATATATACTGTATCTAGTATATTCATTATCTATACATATATTCATTATATACATTTATATATATATAAATTTATATTTATAGATATCTATATAAATATAATATATATAATTTATTTATAATATAGATCAATACATATAATATATATATATATATATATATATACACACATATTTATATATATAACATATTCATTATATATATATATATATATATATATATATATATATATATATATATATATATATATATACCCGGCGTGTGACGATGTGCAGGGGGACCCAGAGGACCTCTTGGACTCATTAGCCCTCACCTCATGCATTAGCTTGTAACATCACGTCTATGATAATGCATTTTTAAGACAGGAGCCTAATCTATAAAGTAACGTTCATAACCAAACATTAAGGTGGCCGTATTTAATGTCTTGCAAAACTATTCCTGCGTCAGACCTTTTTAAATATGACTAACGCATAATTAATTTAATACTGAGCACACATACCGGAGGGTAACCTTCATCCTCTTGATTCAGAAGAAAGATGATTAAAAACAAAAAATTGAAGGCTGATTTTAACAAAAAGTAATTTTTTGCATTCATCAGTTCCGAATCAAAGGAATTTTAAAATTACCAGTAGATATTTAGATATTTAAAGTATTGCACCTCATCACCACGACCTGCTGACCTCCTGACCCGTCACATGACCCGTCGTGACCTCCTGACCCGTCACATGACCCGTCGTGACCTCCTGAGACCCGATGGAGCTGCAGAAGTCGCTGACAGTGAAACTCGTAGTTGGATCTAATATTTCGCTCCAAAGCTGAAATAATAAATTATTTCTTTCCTGCTGCTTTGAGTGACGCTGCAATGATGTCACATGTCGCTGCAGCTCCGTCTCATACACCACCCAGCTCCGTCTCATACACCACCCAGCTCCGTCTCATACACCACCCAGCTCCGTCTCATTGCACCACCCAGCTCCGTCTCATTGCACCACCCAGCTCCGTCTCATTGCACCACCCAGCTCCGTCTCATTGCACCACCCAGCTCCGTCTCATTGCACCACCCAGCTCTGTCTCATTGCACCACTCAGCTCCGTCTCATTGCACCACCCAGCTCCGTCGCCCGGTCCTCCTCCCCCAGGAGACGGAGAGGGAAGCAGAAGTCGAGGGTTCGGAGCTCGTTTCTTATTACCGTCGAGGTAAATCAAGAATCACGAGGCGAGTCGTGTCGCCGCTAACGAAATAATTTGCGGCGTTCACGCCGCGCCTCGAGATTAACAAATTAAGAAGAAAAAAAGCCTTTTCCCATTTCTTGGGTTTAATTAAAGTCGGCCTACTTCCTGCAGAACGTTGCTCTGAACTTCTTTCTTTCTTATTTTCAAGAATGACGTTACTGGAGAGACGGATTTCAATAAAAGTTTAGGCTTTTATTCTGAAAAACTGAGACTTTTGCGTGGCCTCCAGGCCAAGAAGAGCATCAGGGCCTTGAGGTATCACGAGAGTCTCTCCTCCGCCTCCCTGCAGCCGAGGACACCGAGTTACTACTGATTATTTATGACTATAGTGCTCTGAGTCATCATGACTCACATGTGACTCAGAGCTCCTCTTCACTGATTGGTTGACACGGTGAAAGCACCTGATGAAGGTTCCACTTTGTTTCATCATGACACAGAGACTCTGGAGGGCTTTGTTGACAGAGATGGAGGCTAGAAGAGGCTTTAAATGAACACATGTTGGATATTTGTTCTGTTTATTTAGGGGTGACTTCAATGATAATCATTGTTAATTTTTTTTTAATTTAATTTAAATATATATATACATTTCAATATATATATATATATATATATATATACATTTCAATATTATATTCGTTATTATAATATTATTAAATATTTTAGCTTCAGATTCTCTAATTTAGTGGTTGAAGTGTATAATTACTTTTTATTTTATTTTAATTTAATTTAAATATATATACATTTTAATGTATATATATATATTTGAATGTTATAATTGTTATTATAATATTATTACATATCTTATCTTCAGATTCTCTATTTTAGTGGTCGAAGTGTATAATCATTCTTTCTTAATTCTTTTTTTATTTTATTTTAATTTAATTTAAATATGTATATATATATATTTAAAGGTAATATTTGTTATTATAATATTATTAAATATTTCATCTTCAGATTCTCTAATTTAGTGGTCGAAGTGTTCAGAACATGAACTTCTCTTGTGTATTTAAAGTGTATTCTGGACCTTCACCCTGACCTTCATGGTCCAACCCACCGAGGAGTAAAGAAACTCTTCGGGAGTCCTGTGAACTCGCTCCTCTGACGTAGCTTCTGCTCTCTTCTTCGTCCTGATGAAGACCCCCGTCTCGTTCTGTCAGCGTGAAAACAACGTTTCCTTCTCGACTCCTCTCCTCATCTCTTCATTAACTGTTTAGTTCCTCCTCTTTAAACTCGCTGCTTCATCACTCCCTCCCACTCCTCCCCTGATATCTTCTCCTCCTCCCCCTCTCCTCCCACGAGGAAGGCCATTCATCATCATCATCACGTCGTTATTCCATCAGAGTGCTCCTGTTGCCGTCTCTCCGTCTCCACGCTCTGGGAGATGGAGCGAGGCGTCGTTACCCGGCCGCGCTTCTTTTGTCTCTTGGAGTATTTATTGTTGGAGTCCGATCGCTTCACACGAAGGCTTCGGCCAACCAGCTGACTTCTGACCAAATATTTGGGAAATGCTCACTTCATGTTCCTGAAAACCATCCGTTATTCATGCAGCCCATTTATTGTCCAATCTTTCAAAGTCTGAACGCGGGATAGCTTTGCCACTTCTCATCGCCCCCGACTCCATAAACCCGAGAGCCCAACACTATTTTAGCCTTTTACACATTTGATTTATTCCAGACGCCGTAGAGCACCGGAGACGCCCTTCTGACAGATTGTCATTGGAATGAAAAGGAAATAAATACGAAGAGGGCGCACTCCAGAGGAGTCGCACATTAAATGGGTGGATATCAGTTTAAAGGATGTAAATAGAAGCAAGTGGACCTTCTAGTGACTTCTGCACGCCCTCTGGAGTTAACGTCCCTCGAGGCGGGAACAGCAGTTATTGGACGTGACGGCTCTGGTTCAACAGAGCGTCGCAGATTTATCAAGAATCCAAACGACTTCTTTCAGATCATTGACCAAAGTCATGTATACATATATATATATATATATATATATATATATATATATATATATAATATAATATATATAAACATATATATATCATTAAATATATATGTTTATATATATTATATTCGTTATATATATATATATAAATAATATATATATATATATATATATATATATAAATACATAATAAAAAATATTTATATAGACATTATATATATATCTTTTAATTTATTTATATATTGTAATATATATATATATATACACACACACACATATATATATATATATATATATATATATATATATATATATAAAAAATATATAATATATATAAAACATAAATAATAATAGCGGAGGGGCGAGCGGAGGGCTGTCAGATGATGTCACCGGTGGAAGATGAGCAGATTTAGGGATCTTCATCAGATCGGTCCAGAATATGTGTAAACTAAGGTAGTGTCCCTGATAAACTGTTTATTATGTTTTCTTGCTTATAACTATGTGTTTATTATTTATTTTTTTTACGGGTTTTTTGTGTGGAAGTATGTCTTTCTTATTTTTGTGTGTGTTTTACTTTTGTTAATAATAATAATAATAATAATAATAATAATAATAATAATAATAATAATAATAATAATAATAATAAATGTCGCTGTTTAATTATATTTGTATTGTTTGTGTTTCTTGTGTTGCTCCCTGTCTCCTCCAGGTCAGCCTCGAAAAATAGATTTCTAATCTCACTGAGATTTACCTGTTTAAATCAATTGTAATAATAATTACAAAAATGATCTCGCTGTTTAATATGTTAATATAGATTCATATTCTTCATTATATAACAAAATGCAAGGAATCAAATGCTTGGGTACATCCTCGCCTCTTGATAACTCTACACTGCAGTAAATCATAACAGACTCCAGTCCAATCACATGGCTGAGAGGGTGTGTGTGTGTGTGTGTGTGTGTGTGTGAGTGTGTGTGTGTGTGTGCTGGCTGCTGGGAGAGAAATGGTAATTTGTATGCAGCAGTAATGGAAATGCTGATGTTTTGTGATTGCACTGCAGCGCCGCTTCGCAAAAAATATACATCTACCTCGGAGAAACATCTGTGTGGCACTTCGGAAAAAAATATTTTATTCATGCAACACGAATAAAGATTAGAATTCAGAGAATAAGTGTTCGCCGTGAAGGTCGACAGCACTTTGCAGCTTCTGATATTCAAAGTGATTGTCACGGTTTCCTCCTCCATCCTGTTGGCGTGTGTGATGTGAACATTTAGTAAAACGTGACGCATGCTTTTACAAAGTCGTCCCGCCCTGCTGATGGGGCTCAGAGGAGTGGATGTGGTGATGATGAACGCCCACGCACATCACACCTGACTCAACTCTTTTGAGGTGGAGATGAAAAGAAGACGAAACAGAGAGAAATGACTCAGTCAACCCTCACAGGATCAACAGGGGCATCGTCACGGACCTCGCTGTGTGGCGGTGTCTGTTCTCTAGCCAGCAGACCCAAACTGTCAAATGAGCATCCTTCACTTATTCATCACAGTCTACCTGGCCTTCAACCAGGCTATGGGTATATATATATATATATATATATATATATATATATATATATATATATATATATATATATATACATATATTTATATATTTATATGTACTGTATAAATAAATATATTTATATATAAATATATATACATGAATATATATATATATATATATATATATATATATATATATATATATAAAAAGAAATAATAAAATGAATATATATATATATATATATATATATAAAGAAATGATACAATTAATATAATATATATAATTATATATATATATATATATATATATATATATATATATATATATATATATATATATATATATATATATATCTTTTTATATATTAATATATTTTGATATATATATATATAAAACATTGGGTTAGGGTTAGGGTTAGGATTATATATATATAAAAGTACCTTATAGTGCAAATGTTCTGAGAAGCTATAGAGAATAAAGTAAGAAGTAAAGTAAGAATAAAGTAATAAGTTGTTCTCTATGTTCAGATGGACCTACAGATGCATTCTGCCCTGGGTCTTGTTTTACAGGAAGCGTCAACAAACAGGTGCGTCTTCATTTTACATCGATGCATCTTCTACTTTGTGTCTGCTCACTGAGTTACAGATACACACTCGTTACCAGAGGGACAGAGGAACACTTATAACTGTGTTTATATGAGAAATATAAGATACAAGACGAGCCCCTGCAGCCGGTGGCTGAGCCAGGAGGAAACAGGACTCATGAACTCCGGATATGAGTTGAGTCCACAGTCTGCTGTGGTTAGTGGGACCGCTCAGGGATGACTGGGTTTAAACGTTTACGCGTATAAGTGGGATGAATGAGGAGGAACGGCTTCTCCAGTTCCCCCGGATCCCTCCAGCCTGTAGGGGGCAGTGTTGCTCCCTCCAGCCTGTAGGGGGCAGTGTTGCTGCACACCTCCAGGAGGAGACCTCTCTGAAAGTGTTTACAACTACTTCACGGAGGAGGAGAGGACTGAAGAGAGGAGGCAGGGAGGGAGGTATATATATATATATATATATATATATATATATATATATATATATATATATACACACACACAGAAAAGTGTGGCAGTCGCTCTTCACCGAGCTCAATGAATTATCCTCGCTCCCTTTAACACCTTTCCCCCTGTCCCCTCTGTTCCCTCTGTTCCCTCTGTTCCCTCTGTTCCCCCTGTTCCCTCTGTTCCCTCTGTTCCTCCTCCTCCTCCTCCTCCTCCTCCTCCTCCTCCTCCTCCTCCTCCTCCTCCTCCTCCTCCTCCTCGTCTCACCAGGTATACGAGGCCCTTGATCAAGAGGAGTGTGTCGGTGTCGCACTGTGATGTGGAATCAAGCTCTACCCAGAGAAAGAAATTCTCTCCATCCACCCGACCGTCTCCGGCGCCATGAGCGTGTCTTCAGACGGAGGTCAAGAGGTCAAGAGGTCAAGAGGTCAAGAGGTCAAGAGGTCACCTGGATGCAGATTGCTACGTCAATACTGAGAGTTAAAAGAAATCATGAAACACAACAAGTGAACACGTGGATGGAGGTGTGGGGGGGGGGGGGGGGGGTCACGGTGTCATCATGTGACCTACTTTTCTGGGTCACATGATCATCATGACGGAGACCGGCGGAGGAATTGCAGCAACGTCATGTGTCATAAAGTTATGATAATAATAATAATAATAATAATAATAATAATAATAAATAATAATAATAATGACAATAATATTAATATTAATAATAATGATAAGAAGAAGAAGAAGAATATTAATAATGATAATAAAAATAATAACATTTATATTAAAAACACTAAAACATCCTATAATATCTATATCTATGATGATATTTATCGGCCCTCTAATTGAAACGACCTCAGTGTTTGACTGAATCAATATAAGTGTTTCTCTCTGTCGCCCCCTGCTGGTCAGGAGTGATAACAGTTGTACGGCGAGCGGCTTTAGCTTCACGTAGCGGTTAATGTCCGACGTGAACCGACGTTACGAGTTATTTCACAGGTGGGGTCACGGGTGGGGTCACGGGTGGGGTCACGGGTGGGGTCACGGGTGGGGTCACAGGTGGGGTCACAGGTGGGGTCACGGGTGGGGTCACGGGTGGGGTCACGGGTGGGGTCACGGGTGGGGTCACGGGTGGGGTCAGCTCGCTGAGGCGCTCGTGCGGCCGTGAGGGCGACGTGTGAGCTGCAGCTCACGGGGGTGAGAGGTCGTCCCGGTTCCATCCCCGCTACCCAGAGCTCAGGTTGAAGTGCCCTCGAGCAAGACACCGGCCAGATAAGACATCGATGCAGAGAAGAACCGAGCCACCGGGACGAGGAGTTACTTCTCCTTCTTTTCATGAAAAGCCCCCGGAGCTCCTCACCTCAACTTCACCTTGAATGTTTCTTCTCTCAGTCGTGAATATTTCATCGTAACTCCGTAGCTCTAGAGTCACGTGAGACGAACGTCCCCCAGCTTCCCCCACGCGTTGATGCAGGACGCCTCCAGGTGACATGTAGCCCAGGTGTGCGGGCCGTGACCTTTCCCTCGGACGAGGAGGCCGCCGACCTTCTCCCCGCGTTCACGACTTTACTGTCAATAAACAACAGAAGCAGCAAAGCATCAGGAAGGGGAGCGAAGGCGTGGAGCGGATCACGTCCGGCGACATAACTCCTAATTTGAGGTAATATATGCAGCACCTATGCATCGCCGTGACGACGAGTAACTCCACATCCCAGGACCTCCCCCGAGGCCCGAGGGCCCGCGCGAGGCTTCTCAGGCGATCCTAACGAAGCCAATCACTTTTAATTTAGCTTCTCCGCGTCCGCTCGGCGGAGCGGCGCTATAATTGGGTTACGAAATTAACGCTCGCCGGGAAAAAGAAAACACGCCGCTGCCGCCGCCTCGCTTCTATCGGCGTCTTGCAGGAGGACGGGGCGCCGAGAGCTGGATGCCGGGAGTCTGATTGCGTTGGTTCTACGACGACCACAAGGGGGGGGAGAGAGAGAGAGAGGGAGAGAGAGAGAGGGGAGGGGGGTTCTCTGCTGCGACTACAGCAGGTGAAAGGTGGAGTGTGGGAAGAAAAAGGAGAGGAAATGCAGAGAGCAGAAAAGGAGCAAATGAGGTGGGATGAATGAAGAGATGGAGACGGAGATCCAAGAGAATTAGAGGAGAGGAGATTAGGGGAGAGGGGAAAGGAGAGGAAACGACTCCATCCTAGGTGTAATTGGTGTGAAATGTTATTTGCAGGAATAAATGTTTAAGCTTGAAAAGGTTACGGCGGAGCTTCTGCAGCGCGAGGCTCTAATGAGCGGCTCTTCATCCCTCGCCCCGCTCCTCCTCCTCCTCCTTTTGGCTCTTTCTTATTAACACGAGTCGCATGGTGATTCTCTTTTTTAGGTTTTTAAAAGTGTATGTGAAGAAAAAATGACGCGAAAAAAAAGTTAAATATTATTTTGTATTTTATTTTCTGTGATGTGTTTTTTTTTGTGAAGCAGCTCTGAGATCAGTGTTCTCATTAAGGGACGAGCGCGTGTGGATGAGGACATGCTCCACGCACAGCGCGGTGAAGGGTGGATGAAAAGGAATGCGAGGTCTTCATCAAGCGACGGGGAAACCTGCGAGACCGAGCTGAGGGCCGGCCGCAGCGCCGAGAGGAGACTGAGGGGTCGACTTTGAAGCTCCTCGAGTCGTCGACCGGCTGCAGAGAAACTTTCAACAGATTATCCACGGGGAGAGAGAGCTAGGAAGAGAGAGAGAGAGAGAGAGAGGGAGCGGCCGCCACTCTGACACTGCAGCAGGAAGCAGCCAATCAAAAGAGTCCAATCACAAAGCTCCGCTCTCGGGATACATAACTTACAGAATAGTTGATGAGAACAGATGTAGAGATGTAGAGATTATTATATTCACGATCACGACTCCTCAGGTGTTTGAACTTCTTTAGTAACGGCCTCATCACGTCCACACAACACGATGTCTCTGGGGAACGTTGAACAAGTGATCCAGATGTGTGGCGGACATGTAGGACCTCGAGCTACGGGCTATATATTATTATATTTATATATATATATATATTAATATATATATATATATATATATATATATATATATATATTCATATATATCTTTATTTTCATATATATCATATTATATACTGTATTATATATATAAAATAATACAACACTGTATATATATATATATATATATATATATATATATATATATATATATATACTGTTTACATTACAATGTTGCTGCTGCTGCAGGTGGACTTGCCGCAGTTCCCTGTAACACCACTGTTTGTTCCCCAGGCAGTAGTGAGTCATCGTAGAGCCAGAGAACAAAGAGGCAGAGCAGCCTACGAGGGCTTGTCAATAATACATGCATGGTGTGTGTGTGTGTGTGTGTGTGTGTGTGTGTGTGTGTGTGCGTTGTCATTGGCTTGATTCCAAAGTGTGGGCGGCGCCGCTCTCCCCATCCTCGTCTCCGGTGTTGATCCACAGCGTCTCTAATTAGGAGAGCTTCAGCTGCTCCGCGGCGTCTGAAGCGTCTCTGACGTCGTCAGCGGTGAATCAGCCGCTGATCGTCACGTCGAGGATCCGTTGTGAGCCGACTCCACTCCAATCAGATCACAACGTGAAGCCCCACGCGTGGCGCTATTCTTAGCCCTACGATAGATTGATTGATTATTGAGGAACACACGCTTCAAGGAGCTCATGGAACCGAGGAAGAAACGACGATGACGACGACGGTGATGGTGGGCCGTGTCCTGAAGTGTCCCAGAATATACGCCGCCCTCCGTTCTCCTCCTTCTCTTTTGGATCTACCCCCCCCCCCCCCCCCCCACAAAGCCTCAGCCCGCCAGGAGACAGAGGAACGAACACGACGGCTGCAGCAGCCTCTCAATCCTGCTGGAGGGGGTGATTCTCTCCACGGCTCAGCAGGAATACGTCTCGAGTGAGAAGTCTTCTAAGTCGTGTTAACGCGGACGCTCGGGCCTGAGAGCCGCCGCCCCCCGGAGAGGCATCGACGGAAACACCAAGAGAACGAGGACGAGCCATCAGAGGAGAGACGGGGGGAGGAGAGGCTTCATGAGACGGCTCTTATGGGAGGAACACAGATTCAGAGGCCGTCATAATAACAATAATAATAATAATAATAATAAGCCAGCAGCTTGAATTCGTTGGATATATTTCTATTGTGCTGCATTGGCTCATGGAAACTTATATCCACTTCTTCTCTGAGAAGTGTTTCTCTTCTAAAGTTGGACATGAGGAAGAGCTCCCGGTGAAAGCTCAGCACTCCGGAACAATTGACCCAAGATACCCGATAAGACTGTGAAGCCCAAGAAAAGCTGAAAGGTGGAAATGTTATAACCTGAAGCCAAAATGTGTGTGTGTGTGTGTGTGTGCTGTGTGTGTGTGTGTGTGTGTGTGTGTCCCATCTCCCTCAGCACAATGGTTCAAGGCTAACACGTCAATGATGAAAGGAAGGAGAGAGAGGGGTGGGAATCTAAAAAGACAAAGAGCTGAGCTGAGCTGGACTCCCAGCGCCCCATCAGCACCACCTGGGGAGGAGTGGGGCCTGGTACTGGGTCCTTGTATGAATATCATTGAATAAAAAATAAATAATAAATAATAAATAAATAAATATAAATTAAATAATCAGATTAATTCTTTAGATGAATCACACATATCATATCATGAATCATTCATATTTAATTTGGCGAATATATATATATATATATATATATATATATTATGTATATTAATATGTATATTATATATATATATATATATATATATATATATATATATATATATATATATATATATATATATATATATATATATATACATATATATATATATATATATATATATACATACATATATAAATTAAATAATCTGATTAATTCTTTAGATGAATCAAACGTTCATATTCTATTTGTCAAATCCTTAGTTCTGGTATATATATATATATATATATACATATACATATAAAAATTAAATAATCAGATTAATTCCTCAGATGAATCACACATTTATATTTAATTTGGCACATCCTTATTTCTGGTTCTTGGTTTGATATTTACTGGGCTGTGGGCGCTTTTACTTAACACTGGTTTTAAGTGATTGATACAATCATAAATGCTTGTATTAGTAAATCAGTTCTTGATGTGTGTCTCCTCGCACGTCCTCCACTCCATCAGCATGTGTGTGAGCATTCATGACCTATCAATAACTGTATGTGCAGTGATGCAGAGCTCTTTGTGTCCCCCCTCTCTCTCTCCGCCACCACCGATCATTCCTCCACACAAATAGCTCCGGGTGTAATTATAGACGCTTTTTGGCATGAATTACCAACAGAATCCTGCTGTGTGAGTTCAGAAGAGAGTTTATTGGAATAAAGCAACTGTTTTGTATTTGTTGGAAGCGAGAAGCCAGAAGTCACCTTGATGGCTGTTTATCTGCCGCCGCCAGAGGATTGTTTGTGCTTCTGTTTGTTCATTCAGATGGACGAGGATTAGAAACATGGAGGATTTAAACCCTGCGAGCTTAACGCCGTCCTCAATGTTGTTTTTCAAAAGTTAGTGGCTTAAAACTGCAAATGGATTTCGCACACAGCAACATCAATGTGTATTGGATTTAGAGTTATTGTATTTTATCCCCAAAAAACACTTTTTTTATGATTTCTTTCTCTAAATATAATATTTTAATGCTCTGCTCAGCACAAATGAATCAAACAACACTTTATAAAGTTTGTTCACCTTCTTACAACGGGTGGCAGAAGTTTCAAAAGCAAATATCTCAAAACCTCAGCACATAAAACCAAAAGCGGCTCCACAGCACTTAGAATATGGGCAGAATTATTAATTATTAGTTTGAAGTGACCCCTGCTTATACCAAGAATAACACAAACACAATTAAAACACAGAGAGAAGTGCTGATGTGTGCAGGAAAAAACACACAAGCCATATTAAACTATTTACCCTAAACAACAACATGTTTGAGTAATTAATTGCAATAAGTAAAGTTAATATTTAAATATAAATATACCACAAAATGAGGAATCAGTAGAAAGATAAAAAAGATAACTTGAGTTAATCCTGTATTAGTGCTGCGGTGAGGACATTTACAGGAACAGCAGAGATCAAATATAAAGCTAAATAAAAGAGACTACGATAACTGAATAATAAAATAATACAATAATATATACACACAAGCAGAATAAATAGGTCTATCCCCACAATGTTGAGGTATTAATATTGTACAGGTTGCAGTGAAGTGAGGGAGTGTTTGCAGCAGCAGGAGGAAGAGGTGAGGTTCCTCTTCTTCACTCACTGAGGAGGAAGGAGCTGAAGGAGCTGAAGGAGCAGCTAGTGTTCTGCATGGGAGGTGGTGTCCATCGAGGACGAGAGCTTCCTCCTCTCGTATATAAATATATATATATATATATATTTATATATATATATACGTATATATGTATATATAAATGTATATATGTTAATGTATATATACATATATATGTATATATGTAAATATATATGAAAATACATACATATATATATACATACGTATATATGTATATATAAATATATATGTATATATATTAATGTATATATACATATATATGTATATATATATGTGTGTTAATGTATATATATGTGTATATATACATAAATATATATATATATATATACATATGAAAATACATATATATATATATATATATATATATATATATATATATATATATACTGTATATATAAATGTATATATATGTCAATGTATATATACGTGTATGTATATATATATATGTAAATATATATATATATATATATACATACATATATATATATGTAAAACAATAAATAATTTGTATATATATATATATATATATATATATATATATATATATATACACTTCAGGGTCATTTACCTTCTTGTTTTCCCCCATTTGCTATATATTCTTTAGATTAATCAATATTGAAAACATCTCGGATCAAGTCCTTACGTATCGTCCTGGAGGAATCGAGGAAGAGGAGCCCGGTGTTACCTCATCAGATTAATGTTTACATGTCATGTTGAAGCGTTTCCCCGGTGTGCGTCCAGCTGATGGATGTGTGTTGCGGACCCACAGCAGGGTACAGATGTTCTGCCATACAACACGTGGCGATGAATCTCTGAACGCCGTTCCTCACCAGATGATTCACACGTCTCTCCAATAGGCAATTACACAACTTTCTATTTCAGTCAATACAAATATTGCTTTTTAAATTGGTGAATATCCATACGTCGCCGAGCTTTGCAACGCCTCCACGACTTGATGGCGCTCCAGTGGGTGTGGCAACGTGTCTGGAGCGCCACTCCACCGCCTCACCTTGTCAGGAGGCCTTCCCATTGGCTGCCGGGGATGATGCAGCTGAATCGTGCCTGAAAAGTGGGCGGAGCTTCGCGTTCATCCCTTTAAGAGGAAGTCCTTCGGTCTGATGCGTGAGGACCAGGATGTGTCAACGCTTCAACATGACAACCACCTGCAGCTCATTGTGTCTGTGGAGAATTATTATACGCTTATTAATGCCTTAATATTAATAATATATCATATTATTGAATATGGAACTTTCAGTAGCCAGAATACACGGAGCTAAAGAAAGGACTATCTCATCCCGGTCCACGGCTTTAAGCAAACTTCAACATATATATATAAGTACATCATAATTTGATGCATTCCCTTATATTATATCTGGAGATGTATTTGTGTATGTATTAGGGCATGCAGGTGTGTGCATGTATACGTTAATATGTGTCCAGTTTATTTTCTTAAACTTGTATACGGTCCTAGCTGCCTCTGATATCAGACGTGTTTATTTGTGTATTTGTGTATTTGTGTATTTGTGTATTTGTTCTTCCTGGACAGTCGAGATGATTTCCC
>CM070088.1:885000-902500 GCA_036178185.1 Liparis tanakae | reverse complement strand
GGAGAGGGAGGAGAGGGAGGAGAGGGAGGAGAGAGAGGAGAGGGAGGAGAGGGAGGAGAGGGAGGAGAGGGAGGAGAGGAGGAGGAGGAGGTGAGAGGGAGGAGAGGAGGAGAGGAGGAGAGGGAGGAGAGGGAGGGAGGGATGAGGGGGAGGAGAGGGGAGGAGAGGGAGAGAGGGAGGAGAGGGGAGGGAGGAGGAGGAGGAGAGGAGAGGAGAGGGGAGGGGAGAGGGGAGGGAGGAGAGGGAGGAGAGGGAGGAGAGGGAGGAGAGGGAGAGGGAGGAGAGGGAGGAGAGGGAGGAGAGGGGTAGGGAGGAGAGGAGGAGAGGGAGGAGAGGAAGGAGGAGGGGAGGAGAGGAAGGAGAGGAGAGGAGAGGGTGATGAGGGTGGAGAGGGAGGAGAGGAAGGAGAGGGAGGAGAGGGAGGAGAGAGAGGAGAGGGAGGAGAGGAGAGAGGAGGGAGGAGGGAGGAGAGGGGTGGAGAGGAGGGAGGAGAGGGGAGGAGGGGAGAGGAGGAGAGGAGGAGGGAGGAGAGGGGAGAGGAGGAGAGGAGGAGAGAGAGGAGAGGAGGAGGGAGAGGGAGGAGAGGGAGGAGAGGGAGGAGAGGAAAGAGAGGGAGGAGAGGGGTAGGGAGGAGAGGAAGGAGGGAGGAGAGGAGGAGGAGAGGGGAGAGAGGGAGGGAGAGAGGAGAGGGAGGAGAGGAGGAGAGGGAGGGAGAGGAAGGAGAGGGAGAGGGAGGAGGGAGGAGAGGGAGAGGGAGGAGAGGGGGAGAGGGAGGAGAGGAGGAGAGGGGGAGAGAGGGAGGAGAGGAGGAGAGAGGGAGGAGAGGAGGAGAGGGGGAGGAGAGGGAGGAGAGGGAGAGGAGAGGGGGAGAGGGAGGAGAGGGGAGGAGAGGGGAGGGAGGGGGGGAGGGGAGAGGAGGGGAGAGAGGGAGGAGAGGGGAGGAGAGGAGAGGAGAGGGAAGGAGAGGGAGAGAGGGAGAGAGAGGGAGGGGAGAGGGAGGAGAGGGTGATGAGGAGGGAGAGGGAGGAGAGGAAAGGAGGGAGGAGAGGGAGGAGAGGTGGAGAGGGAGGAGAGGGAGGAGAGGGAGGAGAGGGAGGAGAGGGAGGGGGAGAGGGGAGGAGAGGGAGGAGAGGGAGGAGATGGAGAGGGAGGAGAGGGGGGAGAGAGAGGAGAGAGAGGAGAGGGAGAGGGAGAAGAGGGAGAGGGAGGAGAGAGGAGGGAGAGGGAGGAGAGGGGATGAGGGAGGAGAGGAGGAGGAGGGAGGAGAGGGGAGGGGGGAGAGGGAGGAGAGGGAAGAGAGGGAGGAGAGAGAGGAGAGGGAGGAGAGGGAGGAGAGGAAGGAGAGGGAGGAGAGGGAGGAGAGGGAGGAGAGGAGGGAGAGGGAGGAGAGGAGAGAGGGGAGAGGGGAGGAGGGAGGAGAGGGAGGGAGAGGGGAGGAGAGGGAGGAGAGGAGGGGAGAGGAGGGGGGAGGGAGGAGAGGGAGGAGAGGGAGGAGAGGGGAGGAGAGGGAGGAGAGGGAGGGGAGGGGAGGAGAGGAGGAGAGGGGAGGAGAGGGAGGAGAGGGAGGAGAGGGGAGGAGAGGAGAGGGAGGAGAGGGAGGAGAGGGAGGAGAGGGAGAGGAGGAGAGGGAGAGAGGGAGGAGAGGGGAGAGGGAGGAGAGGGAGGAGAGGAGGAGAGGAAGGAGAGGGAGGAGAGGAAGGAGAGAGGAGGAGAGGGGAGAGGGGAGGAGAGGGAGGAGAGGAGAGGAGAGGAGAGGAGAGGAGAGGAGAGGAGAGAGGAGGAGAGGAGAGGGAGAAGGAGAGGGAGGAGAGGAATGAGAGGGAGGAGAGGGAGGAGAGGGAGGAGAGGGAGGAGAGGGAGGAGAGGGAGGAGAGGGTTCCAAAGGACTCCAAAGGACTCCAAATGGCTTCAAAGGGTTCCCAATGGCTCCTACAGGGATTTCCTTTTTGACATCCTGTTAATGTTCAGGGCCAGCGTCTCTTCTTCTACAAAGAGACGCTCGCGGTGATCCGCCCGGCGCCTGAACAACACCTGCCTCCCTGCGTCTGTCAGGATGATTTCTGACCGCCATCAGACTCGCTGAGTGAAGCTGCTCTCAGGTGGCGTTGCCGCGGAGATCAGCTCATAAATCAGCTGCTGGATTAGTGTAAAGCATAAAGACGAAGACACAATGAGACGGCGGCACCTCATCAAGCCCCGAGAAAAGACCGGCGGCACAAAGAACGCGTCTCCCACCACGCCTCACATCTCCTTTCTGCTGCCTAATTGTTCCGGGATGATTGATGGGCTCCGTAGAAGAGCCCCCCGTCTCTTCGTCACACGATCAGAAGATATCACACGCTCTTTGTCCGTGGGGGGGAGGCATATCTAATATATATCATATTAAACCACGGAGGTCCAGAAGCTAATAATGGTGCGCAGCCCGAGGCCCGTGGGTTAAAGAGAGATACGGAGGGATTCGTCTCCGCAACGCGGCAACTTCTCGTGAAATTGTTGGCGTGAGAAGGAACAATAAGCTAATAAGAAAACTACAGCGAGGTCACCGATGAAGGTCGTTCCAGAGACACGGAGCAGAAGAGAGAGAGTTAGAGGGAGGAGGGATGGAAAGAGCAGCGTCGGCAGGTTTCTCGGCGCGGCCGAAGCTGAAAGGGAAAACGCTCTGGAGAGCCGCTCCACGCCTCTGGTGGAGTTCTGTTATTGTGTTTCATTTTTCAACCCGGACGCTCCTCTAATCTTCCTCCTCTCCTCCTCCCTTCCTTTCCCCCCGCTGCTTCATACACATTCGTCTCCTTCCCTTCTATACGCCTCTTATCTCTCTTCTTCATTTCAAAGCATTCCAGACTCTCCTTTATTTCTCTGTAGTCGTTCATTTGCTTCGTTCAAAGGTTTTCGATTTCAGAGCAAATATTTTTTATTTTGGAGCAATTATTTTTTATTTGAGAGCAAAGATATTTATTTGAGAGCAAATGTTTTTGTTCAGAGATTTTTTTATTTATTTGGAAGCGAATATTTTTATGAGAAAATATTTTTTGGTTGAGAGCATATATTTGAAATTTGAAAGAAAATATTTGAAATTTGCCAGCAAATATTTTTAGTTTGAGAGAAAATATGTTTTTATTGTGAGCAAATATTTTACATTTTAGAGAAATTCTTTTTAATTTGGCAAAAAATATTTGGAATTTGGCAGAAAATATTTTTAGTTTGCGAGAATTTTTTTTTTATTGTGAGCAAATATTTAAAATTTTAGAGAATTTATTTTTTATTTGGCAAACAATATTTGTAATTTGTCAGAAAATATTTTTAGTTTGCGAGAAAATATTTTTTTATTGTGAGCAAATATTTAAAATTTTTGAGAATTTATTTTTTAATTTGGCAGAAAATATTTTTTATTTGGCAGAACATATTTTTTATTTGGCAGAAAATATTTTTTATTTGGCAGAAAATATTTTTAATTTGGGAGCAAGTATTTTTATTTGGCAGAAAATATTTTTTATTTGGCAGAAAATATTTTTAAAATAATTGTGAGCAAATATCAAAACATTTTGAGAAAACATTTTTTATTTGGGACCAAATATTTTGGATTAGAGAGCAAACATTTTTGATTTTGTCAGCAAATATTTTTTTATTTTAGAGAAAATTATTTCCATTTGAGAGAAACATTTTTTTATTAGAGAGCAAAGCAACTTTTAAAATCCACTTTCTTTCTCTGAGGCCGCCTCCCTCTCCACTATCTCTCTTCTTCATTTAAAACCATTCCAGACTCTCCTTTATTCCTCAGCCGTCGTTCATTTGCCACTTATTATTGTCATTCTTCCTTGTTTACCAAACCTTGAACCCTTTCTTCTTCCCTTGGCCTCTTCTCCACCAACCTCATCCTCTGGCTTCCTGATTCATTCAGATCTCCTGTGCAGGAGGAATTCTGCCGTATAGGAGTTTAATAACGTGTTCCCGGTGTAGATGCATCGCTCTACATGGTGCACGGTGTTTTTACGAGTGTTTCCTCTCATGTTTAGAACCGCTCTGCGTCCACACGCCCGTCGCCGTCGGTGTTTTATGGATGCAGCTTTGCAGAAATTGAAAACAACACTAATCACCGAGAACATTCCGTTTCCGTGGCTTGTGTTCACCATCTGCTTCTCTCAGCTTCTCTCACCTACAGCTGGAGGCCTCGTCCTGATGGACGGAGCGTCAAGATGAGTGACAGGTCTTGGGGCTCAATGCACGATATGAACTTGAGGCCATATGAATGTAGAGCTGCTAATACAGTTCACAGTAAAAAAAGGTGGTAAAAACTGCACAGGGATTGGATTTTAGGGATTAGCTGGCTGTCTCCATCCTCAGATCTGCTCCCAGCTCCAAATATAGAATAATTCAGTTTTCAGGTGAAATAAACAACCTGTCATCACTGATGGAATTTCACTTGAAAAAAGCACAGTAAGGTTTTAGTGTTGTGTTAAACTGCATTTGCACAGCTTTATATATGTATATATATATATATATATATATATATATATATATATATAATTTGAGAGTAAATATTTTGGATTAGAGAACAAAGGTTCTTGATTTGAGAGAAACTATTTTTATTTGAGAGAAAATATATATTTTTTAAAGAAAATATTTCTTTTATTTGAGAGAAAATATTTTTTATTTTAAAGAAAATATATATTTTTTTATTTGAGATCAATGATTTTTCATTTTGAGAGAAAATATTTTTTAAGGGAGAAATACATTTCCTAGTTTTTATTTGAAAGAAAACATTTTTATTTTTCAGAGAAAAAATTTTATTTGACAGAAAATATATAATTTTTGACAAAATATATTTATTTGACAGAACATTTTTTTCATATCAGATCAAATATTTTTCATTTGAGAACAAATATTTTTCATATGAGATCAAATATTTTAATTTTTAGCAACACATTTTAGTTTCTAGTTTCATCAGCAAAACTAACAATTAATTTACTTACAAATGAGAAATTTGCTCTAAAAAAACTTTTTGTTGCGTAATAAAGACACACATCTCCACCTTCACAGCCGAGCTGCTGACTGTGATTGGAGGAGAGGTAAAGCATCAACGGCTCCACCAACACACGAGGGGGTCGTCAAAGTCCTGGAGGTCAAGCTGCTGCTTGACCTCCAGGACTTTGGGCCGGAGGAGAGAGCTCGACCTTGAAGAAAAAGTAAGACGACGACTTCATTAAGATGCAGCGACAGAAACAGGTTCGGGAAGAGCGAGCACACGCACACATGCATGGACACACAAAACACACACACACACACACACTCACACACTCACACACAAAGATCTCTGGACAAATTATTTAGCAGATAATGAATCGTTCAGATGGAGGACGGAAGACGACGGTTTACCCTTGATCACGTCTTCCTGTCTGCCTCCCTCCATCACCCGCTCTGCTTTATGCACACACACACCCACACACACACACACACACACACACACACACACACACACACACACACACACACACACCCCTCAGTGCTGTTCACTGCTGTGTTTTCATTCCGTGGATTTCCAACAGAACCTCCGTGGAACGCCTCGCCTCCATTAGAGGCTCTTTGCATGCGGAGGCGCCGCGCTGCATATGAAGAGGAAGGAGCGCACGAGGAGGAGGAGGAGGAGGTGAGGCAAGGCGAGTGGGACGCACAGACACACAGACACACACACATACAGACACACACACACAGACACACCCACATCCCTGAAGAACTGAATCTCGTCCTAAATGCCCACAGACGGAGGAGGACATATCCGTATCATTTGCAACGGAGACGGAAGAACACACTAAAGGGCTTTTCCAGCTTCCCGTAGTGCAAATTAAAAGGTTTATCTTTTCAAAGTGCCTCCTGTGAAGCAGCTACTCGGAGCCTGAGGTGAGCTGAGGGGAGATCATTCCTCTCACAATCAATGCGCTCTGAGTGATGCGCTGCCTGAGCGTCTCCACAGGTCTGCTGCTCCATGGGGGGGGGGGAGGGGGGGAGTAGTACTCAATCCTCCTCCTCCTCCTCCTCTTCTTTTTCCTCTTCTTCTCTGTAAACTTTAATTCGGAGCGCCGCGTGCCGCCGCGTGATGAAGTGGAACATAAGCCAGCAGGTAGTAAAACGGATGTTTATCTGGGCGGCAACTTTTCTTATTACTGTTCCGATAACATCCAGCAGCCTCGAGCCGAGCCGCTCCGCGCCGGACAGAACCATCCGTTACCAACCTCCACGGGGCTTTTCTGCACGGCGGATGACAGCGGCCAGCCAGGCGGAGCGGGGGGGGGGGGGGGGGGGGACGGGTGTACTCACAGCCACAAGGGGGAGGAGGAGAGAGCGAAGCCAGGAGAGACACAAGGGGGGAAAAGACAATCATTCACAATCTGCCGGACTTCTCCTTCAAGGCCTCTCCCCCCGACTCCCCCGGGCCGACGGGCGGCGCGGAGGATTTGGTTAGCGCGGCCTTCAGAGGCCGATGTGGACGTCTGCAGCGAGGCCTCCTCCTCCTCCTCCTCCTCCTCCTCCCCCTCCTCCTCCTCGCTCTCGTGTGCCTCCCGTCGCTCTGACAGGCTGCAGCAGAGTGCCGGGCTGGAGGAGCGCTGGTTATAACTCTGACGTCTGGCGTTCAGATGTGACGTTTGAGGACCGCACATTCTCAGGTAAAAGCTGTATTTATCCGTCTTCCACAAATACAACACTGTTGGGCTGCCAGTGGGGGGCTCGAGTCGCAGGAATAGTGGTTCTGAGAATAAAGTCCTGATTTAGAAGAAAAAGTGCAAAAAATATAATATTATAGCAGAATACCTGCAGTTTGTACCGTAAGCTGTGCTGAAATAAGACTTCTCGTAATCAGTGTCTCTGTGTTCCTGTTACATCGAGAATAAAAGCATTCATTGTTGTTGAGATGAAAGAACACAATAAAAAGTTGATCTGTTTCAGAACATTCATACATTCAGATTATGATGATTTCTTTTAATAAACGTATGACTTTATAATCTTACGAATTAATAGATTTCTGCCGAAAAATGTGCCACTGTATTCTTATTTATTAAGTATTCTATTTATTTTACCAGGAAAAGCCTGATTGGTTTAAAAATCTCCTTCACAAGAGAGTCCTGGCCCAGAAAGCATAGAAAACAATATAAAACAGTGACAGACAATGTACGAAGAAGAAGAAAAGAAAGATAACTTAAAAGAAAAAGAAAGATAATCTTAATAAAGATAATGATATACGGCGTTGAGCCCCAGAACGAAAGCATCAGCGGCTTCAGCCAGAGTCCAAACCCTCCGGTAACCATGGCAACGGACGGTGCCCTCACCTTCGCAGGTCGCCCTTCACCCGGAGCGTCGTGACGTCGTGACATCACACACGAGCGACTTGGGGAGGCAGCCCCCGTCGGGCCGAGAGAAACATCACATTCTGGAAGGAAGCGGAACGTTTTATTGAGCACCTTATGACTCAGTTGTTGCACTGATGGAATTGATGTAGTGTAAATCCCCATGCATCTTGAACACAACGTGTATATTTGGGGTGAGTGTCACTTAGAACAGCCGCCAATCAGCAAGCAGGATTAGAACTCCAGGCCTGTCTCTAGACGCCGGTCTAAAGGTGCCCATGTGACCCGTGAGTCACTGATTTCATTCACACTCCACAGAGCTTCAGTCTTCTTCTTGGTCTGAAGCTCCGAATGATCCACCCTCAAATCTGCCAACGGGTGCTTAGCAACCCAAAACGGGGCGTGGCCTCCACGTTCTCCACATATGTGAGACGATGGGAACCATCAAGCAGCCCGTCAGGAGTCAGAGTCGTAAAGCGCGTGAAGACCTCCGCAGAATGAGTTATTGATCGCATCGAACGCATCACGCGTGAACAATTGGAATAAATTGAGCTCGTTCACATTATTCAATCAATTATTGGAGACAATGAGCCCTGAATGAGTTATTGATATGAAAGGGAATTGATATTGAATAAAGCTCATGCCTGATCAATTCATTTGAGGGTCCCATTGGAGGGGGGGGGGGGGCTTAACCGGCTCCCGGTGGTCTAATTGTAATTGAGTGAGATGAAGAAGAAACCATCCAGTCGTGAGGTGTGAAGGACTCCAGCTGGGTCACAGGTAGAGAGTGTTTTTTTTTTATATTCGGACTTGAAACTTCTATTTTTGCTGTGTTTCAATATTGATTTACTCTTAACCAGTAGCATATGTACACATCTAAACAAAAGCTCACATGGGTTGCCTTTATTATAACACCAACATTATTCAAACAGCCCTTGTGGTTGCAGAGATAAACCCTTTTTAGGTTGGGTATGCAATTTCGAGCAGAATCCTAAATACTGCCTTGGGGCTTAAAGGGAAGGCTTTGTGGTTCTACGAAGAACCATCACCTACTGAAGAACCTGAAGAACCATAACCTACTGGAGAACCACCATCCCCTACTGGAGAACATGCTCTACTTTGCATTTAAGGAGCTGGAACAGTTTGGGTTTTTATTTCTTTATTCTGTCTGTGCACACGCAGTGAGGAAGACACAGATACATCACACGGGTAAAAAGGAAAGCAGGAGCAGTGGATACATGAGGAGACAAGGGGGGAGGAGATAGGAGAGGAGATGCTATCAGAGCTCCCTCTGGTATCTCTCTCATCCTTCATCCTAGCTTTGCTCTGCTCCACCGCTCCATCATGGAGAGACGACTACATGTGTCTCAGTTCCTCATGCGGCTGTTTCCTGATATTTAAATACGTGGATGAGTATCTGTGTAATACTTCAACTGTTGAACAGTCAATACACATCCACCTCCATCGCCACGGTAACAACCGTCATGACCCTCACCAGTCTGGCTTCTGGGTCCCCTCCTCTTCCTCTCACTATGGGGTGACTCAAGGCTCCATTCTGGGTCCCCTCCTCTTCCTCTCACTATGGGGGTCCCTCAAGGCTCCGTCCTGGGTCCCCTCCTCTTCCTCTCACTATGGGGGTCCCTCAAGGCTCCGTCCTGGGTCCCCTCCTCTTCCTCTCACTATGGGGGTCCCTCAAGGCTCCGTCCTGGGTCCCCTCCTCTTCACGACCCGACTACTACCTTCATCAGCTCCGTGTTGGCCCCGCCCCCGACTGCCAGGAACCTCGGAGGGGGGGGGGTGACACTCGACAGTCGACTCTCCCCGACTGCCAGCAACACTTCCCTCTCGGAACATGCAGGTTCAAACTTTCTGAGTTTCACGCTGCAATTTGCTGTTAATCTTCTGGGTCCCTGGAGGTCTGGAGTCCATGTTTTCTTCCTGATTCACACCGTGTTATGTTTGCGCCTTGAAGGCAGTAACAATCCAACTTTGACAAAGAAGTGGAGCGTGACTGGCAGCTACAACTTTTTTCCTCTCCTCTTCCTCTTCCTCACTCTCACCTCTCCTACTTTTTTTTAAACACTTCTAGTGATTCTCTTTGTTCTCCTTTTGTTTCGGTTCTCTACATTCCTGTCCCTCGGTTTCTTTTTCAATGTTTCCCATCGTACTTTTTCTTCTGTCCTTTAGTGCCCTCTCCCACTGAACCACTCATGTATTTCTTCTTCTTTTCCTCCATCCCACTCTCGCTTTCGGACTGTCCTTCACGGGCAATTTACCAAGAGTGTCATCCTTTCACCTTTCAGCCCTCAAGCTTTCAACACCACTCTTAACACAAAAACCCCGAAGGGGGAAAAGCTAAATGAGGACAGCAGAGAGGGGAAAAGGTAGAAAGTGAGGATGAAAGACTTGGTCGAAGAAAGCTTGATCTTAGAAGCATAAAATCCATTTTTCTGCTGCAGGGTGTGTAGCGATGGAGGTGTTCGGCAACACGGCGAGTTGTGTGTGCGGCGCTGACACGGCTGGCGTTCTACGACATCTGCTCCTGTCCATTGTCGCCCATTCAGGGACTCAAGCACCGAGATCCAAGGTCCTGTGGGCTGCCATTCAAACCGGTCCACAAACACTCTGAAGGTCTTTTGTAGTCATTTTGTTAACACACAATGTTGTTTTTTTACTGGAAAACCTCGTGAAAGCTTTCTGAGCTAAAGGTGTGTTGGATGGGAGCTCTGAGGTAATTCTCTCAGGGCCAAGAACGTTTTAGAGAAAGTAAAAAGCAGAAATCTAGCCTTTTTTTGCATGAAGTATAAGAGTTAAGACACCTGGCCCTCAATGAAAGGTACAATGAACTTCAGATGCACTAATCGCAAAGTACAAACAATTTATTGCCTTTTATTTTCATGGACAAATTAAATTAGCATTTTCAGATGCCAAGACCTTGAAATGAAAGTGCTCCAGAAATAAAATGCAGCTTAAAATGAATTGCACTTAATCTGATATTTTATTTAAGAGCCAATTAACACCAACCAACTCACAAACAAACGTTATGTGACCTACTGACCCCGTTTCACACACCGTGGAATATGACGCATGCACTCAATACTTCTGTAAGTTATTAATAACTCGGACCGCCTAAACCTCCTGCTAGTTTCACATTTACTAACATCTTTTACTTTTGGGGTCAAATTGACCCCAGCAATTAAAACCTCCAGAACATTATTATAATTAATTTGGTTTCCAAAGTTATACTATATGTTTGTTTGTTGACGACCTAAATAGCCCTTAGAATAAATAATAAAAAAGCAGCTTTTATACGTTTGGGGGGGGGGGGGGGGGTCTCATTGATGCGTACGAGTTGTGTCCAGGACATTGAAAACATTTCATCATGTGAATGTTATGTTTACCCAGTTGTCCACAATAAATAAGGAAAAGCAATCTCAATCATTTCTTTAGAGACGTTTATCATTGACCCCAAATAAGGAGGGTTAAGTATGTTTACCCGAACACGCACAACGTCACCCCTCCACATCATGCTGTGTGTGTGTGTGTGTGTGTGTGTGTGTGTGTGTGTGTGTCGTCATGTGATAATATCCGGCATAGTGGATACAGGACACCGATTGGCCGGCTGATTATACCTGCCGGTTCCGCCGGTTTCCTCTCCACCACGAACCCGTCTGACGTTAATCTCCTCCTAGTTTTCCCACGGTCATAATTTGCTTGACATAAATCAGAGAAGAGTTCATTTTTCCGCGGTTAGGCACAAATAAATCCGACATAGAAGAAGACGCGCGGCCCGAGGAGCGTTGTGAGCATGACGGCCTGTCAGGTTCAATTACATGTAGACCGGAATGCAAATGTATTCCTGATCCACTTAACGCCCCCCCCCCCCCGCCCTCCCGCCTCCGGCTGGTGTTGATGGAGGTGCCGCGGCCCGAGGAGACGCCTCCGCCTTCGTGCCCTTGAGCCAACCATCACACAACATCAGCGGCGCGGCGGTGTGGCGGTGTGGAGCGACGGCGTGCGTGACCTCGCCGTGGTCACGGGTCACCGGCTGCTTTTAGTCACGCCGTTATCCGGATGCGGGACATTTAAAGTGATGGGCGGAGGCTGGGGGGGGCGAGCTGTAGGACCGAATCACCGAGAGACGGAGGAGACGGAAACCAGGTGAGACACGAGAGGTCGAGACGAGGGGGGGGGGGGGGGGGGCAAGGGACGGGATGGAGAGGACAGGGGGGGTCAGCATCACCCGGACCCCCCAACAGACCAGACCAACACATCACAACGCACTCTTGATTTAAATAGTACTTTAGGGTAACAGCTGATCCGCCCGCCGCCCCGCTGAGATGTCAACGTGTCCGCGCTCAAACACCTTTTTTCTCCCGGTAACCATGACGACCGGCGGGCCGATGCGAGGCGAGTCTCGCGGCTCTATTCCGGGCGTTCATTAAACGCGATATAAATACACTAAAGCCAGACGTCACCTGCAGTTTAACTTCACTAAATTGAAATGTTCTTTAATCATTTCTCAAAGTGTGATTGCTAGAAGAAACACGACAACGTGCAGCGGCCATGGTGCACTAAGTGGACTACGCCGGAGTTATATTAAGAAAACAAAGTCAGCACAAATGAACCTTTTCCATCCCGCGTTTCCTTCTCTCCTTTCCTTCTCTCCTCGTGGTGGCCTCCCTCTAACGAAGGTGCCGTAACAAGCTAAATGTTACTAATGTCTCCGTGCGCCAGACAAGTGCTCCGCTGATTGTATCGACGCGCCGGTCCCCGTGATGCAGGGCGCGCGGGATTGGATGTGAAGCGGCGTGCGGGTGATGGAGAGCGGCGCCGCCCGGGCGGAGGGTAATGGTGATGCATTAGCATGAGGCCGAGACGGGATTACTGACAGCTGTGTGTGTGAGTGTGTGTGTGTGTGTGTGTGTCACTTTCCTTTCTTCCACACGTCTGATTGGTCCCAGTGGAAGAAGAAGGTATTGACCCATTTTGCTTCTTTTTCTCTGCACCATGATTAATCTCACAGAATCGTGGTTAGTCACTCTTCAGCGACGGGGGTCTCTGGGGGTCTCAGAGGGTCTCTGGGGGTCTCAGAGGGTTTCTGGGGGGTATCAGAGGGTCTCTGGGGGTCTCAGAGGGTCTCTGGGGGTCTCAGAGGGTTTCTGGGGGGTATCAGAGGGTCTCTGGGGGTCTCAGAGGGTCTCTGGGGGTCTCAGAGGGTTTCTGGGGGGTATCAGAGGGTCTCTGGGGGTCTCAGAGGGTTTCTGGGGGTCTCAGGGGGAGCTCATAGAGGGAGGGAGCAGGCCCAACAAGATGGTTATGATGAACACATGAACACAACAGAGGGTTATAATGAATACAATAGAGGGTTATGATGAACACATGAACACAATAGAGGGTTATGATGAACACATGAACACAATAGAGGGTTATAATGAATACAATAGAGGGTCACAATGAACACATGAAGTTCACTTTCAGGGACGTAAACTGAAGGAAAGCCATGTTCATGGTTTCTTCATCTTACTTATTATATTATACTTGCAGTATTATACATGCTGTACTACATTCTCCCCGCCGGGTCCCCGCTGACTGACGCGGTCATCCGCAGGGTAATCCTCTTCAGGTCACTACCCTGAACATCACTTCATTATTCGCTTTAAATACACTTAAATGCATTTAAATACACTTAAATACACGTAACTCTTCAATTTAAATACACATAAAAAGCCTTTTCACTTTTAAAGGATATGTATGATATTATTATAATAATTATAATAATAATAATTTGTATTATAATTATTATTTTTATAATAATAACAATAATTATTATTTTATATAATAATAATAATAATAATAATAATAATAATAATAATTATTATTATTATTATCTGACCACGTAACCAACACAGGCTGAGCGTATCAGTCGGGGCCCGGCCCTCGTCTCAGAGCTGAAGCTGCACAGTCAACATGAAATAGTTTAAGTCGGGCTTCAAGCTAAAATCCCCAAAACTTTGATGATTGAAATATCTCAAATGTGACAAATTGCTGTTTTTAATTTTCTTTGAATTTTTGATAACACCTCAAAAGTTGCTGTTGAGGCCCTCTGGGAAAAGTAAAAGACATTCTCATTATTTTTGTGATGTTTTCTGGAACGATACATGAATTGATCTACAACAAAACTATTGCAATTAACAACTGAACTACTTTTACTGCTCCACAGTTCTTCAATTAAATATGAATGTCACCGCACAGTACTTTATAACCATTAAAACATTCACTGAAAAGTAATGTTCATGTATTCCAGATTCCTCTTTTGTAAAAGAAGCGTAACATTGGTGATGATGAAGATACGGGAGGAAGACGGCGCTGTTTATCGGTGGCTCATTAATAATTTGTCTTCTTTTCAGGCCTTTAAAAAAAACATCACAGTTTATTAAACATTATCTTCTCACCTCGGGTGGTAAATTAATTATAATATAACGAATGTTTAACTGCCACATGAACAGCTAATGTACCAGAGTAATCAGATTACATCAGGCACTGAACTAATGGTTATCACATGACATGACATGACACGATAATACTATCTGACGCTTTTAAGCCGGTCTGAATGTATTTATAAAAGGAATAAAGGAATGATTCCATATAAAAAGTGAATACCGTGATGATCGATATCTGAGCGACGCAGTAATGTGATTACTTATCACCGTATTCGTCGTCTTTGGGCTCATTAACTTACGATCGGCTGCGTTCCTGCTCTCTGGGTGTTCCTCTAATTATAATAAACATCAGTAATCCTGCAGTAAACAGAGGAGACGAGCTCCGGAGTTGCTCTGCTCGTGTTTATTGTTGATTCTGTTGCTGTCAACCCATAAAATAAACTGTTTAAATATGAATGTATTCTCTCTCTGCAGAGTGGAGGTGACTTCTGCACCTGAGAGGTGACCGATGTGTAGTTCCTATAATCTAGAATAAACTATTTAATGTAGAAAGGAGTTAAAATGTCTGAATTGGAGAGATTTAAATCTCTCGTGGACTTTATCTGCTCCTTGTGAATCTCACATAGATATTTAATTGTAGTCACTATATAAATGAAATATCAAAGATACTGTACTCTCTGTAATTCATTCTCCCGTAAGCAGACGCCCAGCAGGCCTTCCTCAGCGTGACGCTCCCTCCTCCTCCTCCTCCTCCTCCTCCTCCTGCCCATCTGTTTCCAGGGATGAGTCCTCCCCTCCATCTCCACGAGGCCTCCATAAAGACGTGACCCACATATGGACGCTTCATTCGATGGGCATCGTAACCGAGCAGGAACACGTTGTGCATCTCCGCTCACTGCATCATCATCATCATCATCATCATCATCATCATCATCATCATCATCATCATCATCATCATCATCATCATCATCATCATCATCATCATCATCATCAGGTCAGCGACGGCTCGTCGGTGTGAAACCTTTCCGGCGTGAGACGGTTGCCGGGTGGTTTTCCTCCTCGGGGTTCTGCCCGGCAACACCTGGAACATCCGGATCATCTGTGATGGTCGTGGAGCCTCACCGGGACGGTTTAAAAACAAATAGACACAGGAAGTGGGTGCAATGAAGGGTTGCGATGCATTTGAGTTTCACCTGAAACATTAGAGACGCTAGTCTTTACAAACACCTTTTGTACATCTGTGTTTCTTCAGTAAACCCAGGGGGCCTGACCTGCTGATGGACTGACGTCTGCCTCCTGGGTCTCTGAGGCGGGTTCATATGGTCTTGGATCCTCGTTTTCTTTTGGGTCCTGAGAAACGTCTCATGGGTAAATTCTTTTGGGGGACGTTTCTTCTCGCTGGATAAGTTATATTTTCAGCTTTGAGGAAACATTCATGTGTGAATGAAGTCTTATTTGAGCATTCAATGTTCTTCTTTTATGCATCCAACGGACTCTCGCTGCTTTAATGAGGATTGGTGTTGTGTAATTAAAAGTTTCAAATGTTTAAAAGCTTCTCAACAACAACAACAACAACAACAACCACAGCGTGAGTTTCGTGGAAGGTGAGTGACGGGATGTTTCTTGTTTGACCCTTTCCATTCTTTTTCTGATGCAATATAAATCTGTTTCTCTTCTGACGACCCCATATTTCTCTTACTGGCGGTCGCGGTCGTCTCCAGCCAGGTGACGGTCTCCTCCACACAGACGCTCATCACCTGCTGCGCCTCCCCCACTGCTGCTGGGCGCCAGTCACCCGTCAGCTCAGAGCGAGGGTTGGGTCCTATAGGACCGGTGTCGCCTGAGGCGATTGAAATTGAAAAAAACTATTATTTTTAAGTTCCCTGGCGACTCCGCCCTGTCAGCAGGCTACGATAGCCGATCGTTGAACTTTAAAGTGGAGTTATGCAGCGTGTGACTCTGTGAGCCGTGAGGAGCGATCAGCTCCAGGCTGAGGGCGATGGGGACCTGGGGGCTTGGATTTCTGGAAGCTGATCTCCTTTTATAAATATATATAATAACAAATACAAATAAAATATATATATATATATATATATATATATGAAGAAAAAACTATTTATATAATATATATATATATATATAAATGATATATATATATATATATATATATATATATATATATATATATATATATATATATATATATATATATATATAATTTTCTTTATTATTGTTCTTTATTTTATATAACTTTTTTTTTTATTTGATTATTATAATTTACAACAGCATTTTTTACTTTGACATTTTCAGTCTTTCTGTTTTGTATATTATATAGAATAATATTGTATTATATTGCAATGACTGAATAAGATACACACAACAACCACAACAACAACAACAACAACAACAACAACAACAACAACAACCAATAATGAAGTGATGTTCCGGGCGGTGTGAATTCTGCCACTTCTGTTGCATCAAAAACACAAATGAGAGTTCCCCGCCTCTCATCTGACTCCAGATCTGCCCCCGGTCCAGATAACAAACCGGAGTATCTTCATCTGATTCCCTGGAGACGCCGGGGCTCATTTAAAATCACTTGTTGACCAGGATGTTCCGATTCAGCGGGAGGGCGTTTCTGGAGGTGCGTCCCCCTGCAGTGACGTCATCCCTCCAGCAGGGGCGGCGGTCCCGTCTCACGTGAGCGCCGCTCGTAACGCGTTAGCGTGTGTCTGGACAAATGGATCGAACACGAGGAGATGGAATCATAATCAGGCGCATCAAAGCTCAATTATGGAGTTCACCTGCAGCGCGACAGAGGAGGAGGAAGAGGAAGAGGCACGAAGTCGCTGCTCGTCTTCATCGCCGCAGCTTTTCTTCATTGGTTCATTAGAAAGAAAATATTCATACAATCTGACATACTTATTGAATGTGTTCATGTAACTCTGTAATGCTTCTCTCTATTGGTAATCTATTGTTCATTCTGGTCACATGTCATCTATTGTTCATTTGGTCACATGACCTCTATTGTTCACCTGGTCCCATGACATCTATTGTTCATCTGGTCACATGACATCTATTGTTCACCTGGTCCCATGACATCTATTGTTCATCTGATCACATGACATCTATTGTTCATCTGGTCACATGACATCTATTGTTCATCTGGTCACATGACATCTATTGTTCACCTGGTCCCATGACATCTATTGTTCATCTGGTCACATGACATCTATTGTTCATCTGGTCACATGACATCTATTGTTCACCTGGTCCCATGACATCTATTGTTCATCTGGTCACATGACATCTATTGTTCACCTGGTCACATGACATCTATTGTTCATCTGGTCACATGACATCTATTGTTCACCTGGTCACATGACCTCTATTGTTCATCTGGTCACATGACATCTATTGTTCACCTGGTCACATGACCTCTATTGTTCATCTGGTCACATGACATCTATTGTTCACCTGGTCACATGACATCTATTGTTCACCTGGTCAGATGACATCTATTGTTCATCTGGTCACATGACCTCTATTGTTCACCTGGTCCCATGACATCTATTGTTCATCTGGTCACATGACATCTATTGTTCATCTGGTCAGATGACATCTATTGTTCATCTGGTCACATGACATCTATTGTTCACCTGGTCAGATGACATCTATTGTTCATCTGGTCACATGACACCTATTGTTCACCTGGTCACA
>CM070088.1:855000-880000 GCA_036178185.1 Liparis tanakae | reverse complement strand
CACCTGCTCATCATATTTATCAGAGTCCTGGCCTCGAGTTATCGTCTGTATCTGGGAAAATACAAGTCTGTATTTAGAAAAAGGAGAAGTTGGTGTCAAGATATTTCAGATATAACATAACAGGAAGTGACAGGCTTGATATCGCTGGGGGTCGTTATACTGAATATGGAAAAATAACGAAATAAAAGTGGAGTTATGAGGTCACTGATTGTATATTGTCGGGTGGGGGGGGGGGGGGGGGTCAGAGCGCGCTCTGGGCTTATTTTACAATCTGTGTTTAAAGCGACACTATGTAACTTTTCCCCTGTAGCGCCCCCTTCAGGTATTTAACGTCTGGCTCTCTTTCTGTACTTCCTGTTCCTCAACCGGAAGTACCGGTCGGTCCCAACATCTCACATTCAGCAGTTTTCAGCCCCCAGACCCCGATGGCGGAGGAGCAAATCAACATATTAAAAGTCATTGTAGCCACACAATTTTTTTCAAGCTGTTATTTTAAGGTGAAAAAGTGACATAGTGGGGCTTTAAAGAAGCATGAAACATCTCATCAACATGAGGATGGCTGGCAGTGGCTCGTTTAGTGGCTCGTCCAGCGGCTCGTACTGCGGCTCCGCTTCCCTCCTTCCCTTCCACAACAAAACAGTTTTTTTCCTACGCGTTATTATTTTTGCGGGCGGCGGCTCCGAGGCGTGACGGATCGTAACGCCCGAGTGTCACAGGAGGGTTTGGTTTGCGTCCCTTTTCTTTGCGGCGGTTATGAATAAAGGTTTACTTCACCGTCTCGCCCCAGATCTAATGAAGACGAGTGAACGGCCACATTCTCACTGAAAATCCCATATTGCATGTCAATGAAATCCATTTATAACATTCCTCCCTCTCTCTCTCTCTCTCTCTCCCCCCCTCTCTCTCTCTCACACCACATTGAGCAGAGTTGATGGGATGATCAGGAGCCGTGTAGCGCATCAAATGCATTCCTGAGCCGCTTTACCCTTCTGGGTTTCTAGAGCGCGTCCTCCCCGTCAGCCGCGCTCATGCAGGTTCATCGTAAACTGTTCAGAGCGGCGGCACAGTTTACGAAGTCGGACGCCATCGTCTCCTCTAGCACCTCGTTTAACGAGGATACATAGTGGAGGGAGAAGAGAAGGAATGGAGATCAAGGGAGAGCACGGGAGAGCACGGGAGAGCACGGGATAGCACGGGATAGCATGGGATAACATGGGATAGCATGGGATAGCATGGGATAGCATGGGATAGCATGGGATAACATGGGATAGCATGGGATAGCATGGGATAGCATGGGATAGCATGGGATAACATGGGATAGCATGGGATAGCATGGGATAACATGGGATAGCATGGGATAGCATGGGATAACACGGGATAGCATGGGATAGCATGGGATAGCATGGGATAACATGGGATAGCATGAGATAGCATGGGATAACATGGAATAACAACAGATGATGCATGGAGATATATGGATAGCATGAGATATATGGCATAATAGGGATAGCATGAGATAGGCATGGATATAGCATATGGGCATGGGATATAGCATATAGGATAATAGCATGGGATATGATGGGATAGGGATAGGATGGCATGAGATGGGGATGAGCAATAGCATGGAAGATAGCATTAGTTAGCACGGGATAGCACGGGATAGCATTAGTTAGCACGGGATAGCACGGGATAGCATGAGTTAGCATGGGATAGCACGGGATAGCATGGGATAGCATGGGATAGCACAGGATAGCATAAGTTAGCATGGGATAGCACGGGATAGCATGGGATAACACAAGATAGCATGATATAGCATGAGAAAGCATGAGTTAGCATGAGTTAGCATGAGTTAGCATGATATAGCATGAGTTAGCATGATGTAGCATGAGTTAGCATGGGAAAGGATCACAATTGGGACTAAATCCACATTTGCATAGCTTTAACCATGCAGCCAAGTCAGTTTAAAGTGAAACATGTATTTAAAGTGAACAGTTATGTGCATTTAGGTGTATTAAGGTGTATTTAATTGTATTTAAGTGGATAATTAAGTCTATTCAGGTGTATTTAATTGTATCTAAGTGTATTTAAGTGATTAATTACGTGTATTTAGGTGTATTCAAGTGTACTTTTGTACTTTTACTTTACAATTCAAACTGATAGTAGTGCCAGTATGACAGACGTAGAGATGGTGTCAAACAGATGAGAATACAATGATAACCCAAATAATTAGAGACATGGTACCCCCCCCCCCCCCCCCCAGGGTTTCTCCCCCTCGTGTTCGGGCCTCCATGGAAACAAGAAACCTTTAAGAGACTAAATGACTGGAGATAAACTCACCTGGGAGGATAAATAATGCAGAGCGAATGTTTTGCTCCGTTTGCTGCGAACGATCGAAACAAAAAACTTCAGTTCAAAGGCTCGGGAGAAGTTTCTACTGAGTCACGTTGCAGAGGGAGGGGGGGGGGGGGGTCTTCAGATTCAGTTCTCTCTTCACACTGTAACCTGCGGCGGGCGTGTGGAAGTGAAGGACGTTGAGAGGGATGAGGTTGTTGTCGAGGTGGTCGTCGTGGGAACGCGAGCTGAGGGAGAGAGTTGCGGTGAAGGATCGTCGCTGGGAGACGAGTCTCTGGGAGTCCAGAGGTTCTCAGGCTCTCCGAAGAAGAGGAGGATGACAGAAGATGAGGATGACAGATGAGGAGGAGGAGGAGGATGACGGATGAGGAGGAGGAGGATGACGGATGACGGATGGACTATATGTGCGTATGCCAAACACAGGATGTCAAGGCATGTGGTGCAGCTCCAGAGTAAACATGGTCATCTCGTTGATGACGTCATCCACTCCACGGGGATGAACCGAGACACCGACACACAGATCTGTGATGTCGGCCAATCAGAATGCTCATGTGGGGGGTGGAGCCAATGAAAACACGGCACCGTTATTTACAGTATTATAGAGTTACATGACATAGATGCACTACTGTCTCTAGCAAGAAGACATGTTTTATATTAGGTAAAGGTATAGGTAAATAAGTGTTTATATACTTATTTAAATATATACATAATTATATATCTATATATACATTTATTTATACATATGCATATATATATATATATATATATATATATATATATATATATATATACTTATTTATATATATAAATATATATGTTTATACATATATATTTATATATATGTTTATATATATATATATATTTTATATTAGCCTCCACACTTTACTTATTGTTTCAGAATCAGCTTTATTGGTTGTGTACGTGTGTGCATGGAGTATACGCTCTCCTCCTACGTACATGCAATTTAAAAATAACAGGATTAATTAAAAAAAGACAATGAAGACAGCAAAAAGCATTATGTATGTAAGATATAAAAAACAACAACATGACCTTTATAGCATCCATAGGCTTCTTTCATGAGAGGCACTTGTTGCGTCTCCCTCACTTTATCACATCTCACTTCTCTGATCCTTTGAACACAACATGTGGATGTCTGGTGTCTCAGAGGGAGGAGTAAACACACTCGGCCTCTACCTGGGTATCAGGAAGTCTTTGACATGAGATTTCAAACCATCACGCCGTGGAGGGCGAGCACCTCGCCCGTCCTCTGTGATGTGGCCTGCAGCCAGAGGAGGTCCTTCAGGATGCTCTGGGAAGGGAAAAGACAAAGGAGGAGTCATCGAGGGTAGGGGAGAGGGAATGAAGGCCAGCCTCAGCAGGGAGGAGACTCCTCGCTGCAGGAGTCCACCGGCCTCCTGCAGCTATCAACGGAGCCTCATTCATTATTAAACAGGAGATGAATCCTTCATGAGCAGGAAATTAAAGAACGCAGCCACGAGAGAAAGCACAAGGAACGTGGAGGGGTGGAGGGGTGGAGAGGTAGAGAGGTAGGGGTAGAGAGGTGGAGGGGTAGATGGATAGAGAGGTAGAGGGGTAGAGAAGTAGAGATATAGAGGGGTAGAGAGGTAGGGGTAGAGAGGTGGAGGGGTAGATGGATAGAGAGGTAGAGGGTAGAGAGTAGAGAGGGGAGAGGTGGAGGGGTAGATGGATAGAGAGTAGGAGGTAGAGAGGTAGAGATATAGAGGGGTATAGAGGAGATAGAGGTAGAGAGATAGAGGGGTAGAGAGGTAGAGATAGAGGGGTAGAAAGGTAGAGAGATGGGGGTATGGGGTGGGGGTAGAGAGGGTGGGAGGTAGGGAGAGGAGATGAGGGTATAGGGGTGGGGAGATAGGGTGGGGGTGGTATGGGGGTGGGGGTAGGGAGGTAGGGGGTGGGGTGGGGGTAGAGGTGGGGATATGGGGATGGGATGGGGTGGGGGAGGTTGGGGATAGGGGGTAGAGGGGTGGGGATGGGGGTAGGAGTGGGTGAGATGGGGTGGGGATGGGGGGTGGGGATAGGGGTGGGGATGGAGGGTTGGGGTGGGTGGGGATGAGGGTGGGAAGGTAGGGATGGGGGGTAGAGGGAGAGGGGAAGGGATGGGGGTGGGGATGGAGGGGTAGAAAGGTGGGGATGGGGAGGGGAGAGATGGGGGGTGGGGGGGAGGGAGGGGGTGGGGGGTAGAGATAGAGGGGTAGAAAGGTAGAGATAGAGGGGTAGAAAGGTAGAGATAGAGGGGTAGAAAGGTAGAGATGGGGGAAGAGATGGGGGTGAGAGATGGGGGTAGAAGGTGGGGATAGAGAGGAAGAGATAGAGGGGTAGAGAGGTGGAGGGGTAGAGGGGTAGCTTCTATACCTTTTCAGTCTTTCAGTCAGAGCGGGAAACTTGCTCCGTCCAGACACACACACACACACACACACACACACACACACACACACACACACACACACACACACACACACACACACACACACACACACACACACACACACACACACACACGCATCAGAGCGTCCGCTCAGAAGATCGTTCATCATGAGTCTCCCGTTGGTTTTGATGTTTTTTGCCGTGTCGTCTTTTCTAGTTTCGAGGTCCCGGCGTTGAAGATCTTAAAGGTTAAATAAAGATCTCTGGACGTTCCACTCAGCGCCCGAGGCTCCCGATGGAGGTCAGCGCCGCTAAAGGTCAGAGGTCAAGGCTGCAGAGACGCTGCACATGTGAAGCTTTGCAGAAGAAAGAGAGAAAGAGAGAAGGAGAGAAAGAGAGAAGAGAGAAAGAGAGAAAGAGAGAAAGAAGCTCCGTGGCTCTGATGATGTCATCGCTGCTCACCGACAGCTGCTGTCCATACAGGGGGAGGGGCTAATTAAAAGCTGATCCCATCATCATGATCATAACCGTGATGTGTTGTTGTTCCTATGAGCCGGTCACCGTGGCGACGGGGCGGCCTGCAGACGCAGCGTATTGACGAGGCCGTAAAGCCTCCGCTGGGTATTCACGGCTATCCAAACCAGCCGTCATGTTTAAGACGTGGCGTCGGTTTTATTTCGTCTCCTCCCGTGTTCACGCCGTCGGACTCTCTTCATATTTGCTTTTCAACACGTCAAAAGTTTTCCAGACGTGATGAAAATCTTTTCACGTGACATTTATTAATTCACGAGGGAGTGACTTGACATTAATTTGTTGTCTGACATCGTGGAACACGCCTCTTCATTTGATGATTGTCCGATATCCATCGACTGATCGATCGATGAAACCACCGGAGACACGAGGCTGAGGCACAACCCACCAGGTCCTGTTTGGTGTTTGTGAGGTAAACAGATGAAACACAAAGGAGGCGGAGCTTCTGACCACCTGACCTTCAGTTGGCTCGCAGTGGAACCACCGGAAAGGTGTGTGGGTCTGCACTGGCACTGTGTGTGTGTGTGTGTGTGTGTGTGTGTGGACCTCAGTGGTAACGATCCTTGAGCTTACACACACACACACACACACACACTCACACACATGAGGTGGTGTATTACAGTGTGAACTGCATTGGGTGTTCACATATTAAAGTCTCTGAGGCTACAACCGTTTTCACTAAAGCCGGTTTACGTCCCGACGTTGGAGACGAGAGGCGGAGCCTCTGGAGTCCTGACGGAGCGTCGGAGGCCTCATGCTCCCTTTGTGTAAACGAGCCTCCTTTCCTCGGTGACTCCACCCGCTCACTCCTTCTTTCATCCTCTTTCCCCTCATCACAGCCTCCACCTCCCTCAGGTTTGTTCCCTTCCTCTCTGCCTCTTCACTCCTTTGTTCCTCGGCGACTCATCCCTTCATTCCTCCTCTTTTCTTCCTCGCTCACGTCCGATGACGTCTCGGCTGTGACGGCCGGGCCGTAACGAGTCTGAAGGAGCCGGGGGAAGCCTGAAGGAGAGGAACCTGAAGGAGAGGAACCTGAAGGAAGGAACCGAGTGAAGCCTGAAGGAACCGAGGTAAGCCTGAAGGAGAGGAACCGAGGGAAGCCTGAAGGAGAGGAACCGAGGGAAGCCTGAAGGAACCGTGAGGAAGCCTGAAGGAGAGGAACCGAGGGAAGCCTGAGGGAGAGGAACCTGAAGGAGAGGAACCTGAAGGAAGGAACCGAGTGAAGCCTGAAGGAACCGAGGTAAGCCTGAAGGAGAGGAACCAAGGGAAGCCTGAAGGAAAGGAACCTGAAGGAGAGGAACCTGAAGGAGAGGAACCTGAAGGAGAGGAACCGAGGGAAGCCTGAAGGAGAGGAACCAAGGGTCTGTCTCTCTCTCTGTATGTTCCTCTAAAACATCTCGTCTCTTATTTTCTAATTAGTTTCGTCTCATTTAAAGAAAAATCAAAGTCTTCAACAGGCGGAGCTGCCGTCTCCTCGATCGTCCACCCTACTGCTCTCTCTCTCTCTCTCTCTCTCCCTCTCTCTCTTTCTCTCTCTCTCTGTATCCCTCTCTCTCTCTCTCTCTCTGTATCTCTCTCTGTATCTCTCTCTCTCTCTCCTCCGTGACCTCTCTCTATCAGCGCCCGTGGCCCGGTGATGTCTCGGTCTCTCGGTCGGATGAAGACGTCCCGTAAGGAACGGAGCCGGTTCAATCTCAACCGGCCTTTTGTCCACCGGCCGGAGAGAGAAGTCTCTCATCCATCACCGGAGAGGAGAGTGAGGGTGTGTGTGTGTGTGTGTGTGTGTGTGTGTGTGTGTGTGTGTAGGGGGGTGATAGCATCCCGGGTCCTTCAGGCGCTCTCATTGATCTCTGATAGTTACGACCGTCTCTCCTCTTCATCGCCTGGCCGTCGTCCCGAGCGGCTGAGACTCTCCCGCCTTCTGTTCCGTATCCATCGTCTTCATCGCCCCCCCCCCCCCCCCGCCTCCCCACCGTGTTCATCAGAACTAATTTCAGTTTGATTGCTTGATTTCTTTTTTTCTTCTTCCTTATTGCTGCTCCACTATCTGTTTAATGAAGACGGCTAATTATGGAAGACGGAGTAATGTGTGAGGGATTCAGAGAGGAGGAGACTCAGTGATGTCATCACCCCTCTGACTCTTCATGAAGAGCAGGCGTCACCAGAGAGATCCGTCAGGAGTTCATCTTCATGTTCCACAGCTCAGTTCTCTCTGATCTTTCCCACCAGAATGAAAGAGGCTGTGGAAACTCTTCAGTCCCACGTTGCTGCTGAACGCCTCGGATACGACGTACTCACCTCAGGCGACGTGTTCACAAGACACACTCAGCACCGCCTTGTGTTTCTGTCCACTCCCACATGGACGAGTTCAGGGGTGGCCTGCACCCTATTCACCTGCACCCTACCATTGGCCTGCACCCCATTGACCTGCACCCTACCATTGGCTGCACGCTATTGACCTGCACCCTATTGAATTGACCTGCACCCTATTGACCTGCACCCTATTGAATTGACCTGCACCCTATTGACCTGCACCCTATTGAATTGACCTGCACCCTACCATTGGCCTGCACCCTATTGACCTGCACCCTATTGAATTGACCTGCACCCTACCATTGGCCTGCACCCCATTAACCTGCACCCTACCATTGACCTGCACCCTACCCTTGACTGCACCCTATTGACCTGCACCCCATTGACCTGCAGCCTGGCGTCTTCCCGCCCCCTGCTCCTCTCTGATGCGCGCTGGGCGGCGCCGTCTCGTCTAGTTGTATTGTTTATTATTTATGAATCCATTTCGACGTCGCACGGTGCACGCCTCGCTTGTCGCGCTATTGCTCAACAACAGGCGCTCAGCGCGGCCCGCCCTCCCGCTAACGAAGCGGCGACTTGTTTCTGATCTCGTTAGCAGGAGGGGGAGGAGTTACCGGAGCGGACGAGACGATGGAGGATTTGAGAAAGATGGATTAGAAATGCAAGAATTTGTCCCTCCAGATTTCCGCCTTTCAGAAGCTGACGCACCTCCCCCCTTCACCGAGCCCCCCCACCTCCCCCCTCCCCCACCCCCCTCCACCTCCCCCTCCAACGAGCCCCCCCACCGTTCCCCTCCACCACTGAGCCCCCCCTCTGCAGACCCTCCGTCTTCTCCTTCGCTTGCCGAGTTTCCCAGCATGCCTCCAACTCCCCCAAGACTCCCCCTCTTTCATGGAATTACCTCTTCTCTTCATCCCTCTCTCCTCTTCATCCCTCTCTCCATCCCTCCTCTCTCTTGCCTCTCTTCTCACGGCCGTATCGCCTGAAGCCTCGTGCTTACTCCACCAGTCGGGGTCGCCCGTGGTTTTATTACTCTGCCCCCTCTGAGTATGCCTCCGCTCACAGAGAGAGAGAGAGAGAGAGAGAGAGAGAGAGAGAGAGAGAGAGAGAGAGAGAGAGACCAGGACCAGGACCAGGACCAGGACCAGTCAAACAGCAGGGGGCACTCTTCAGCCTCCACTGCCATGTGTTGTGCCAGCTTGTGTGTGAATAAAGTGAGCAGGAGGAGAACAACAAGGCTGCAGCTATGTGACCATTAGTGTGTGTGTGTGTGTGTGTGTGTGTGTGTGTGTGTGTGTGTGGGAGGAGGAGGAGGAGGAGGAGGAGGAGGAGGAGGGGGAGGGGGAGGTTCATGCATGACAAGTCTCTGTCCTTTGCTGCACAGCTTAGTGGAGTAAAGCAAACGCTGATGTTGATCCCTCATTAATATGTATTGTGTGTGTGTGTGTGTGTGTGTGTGTGTGTGTGTGTGTGCATGCATGACTAGGTGTGTGTGTGTGTGTGTGTGTGTTCTCCAGCACACGTGTCCGGCTCTGTGAAGATATCTAAGGTCATGTTAGAAAGTCAAGCGTGAGTAAATTTGAATGAGGAAATATTGTCTTGGCTTGAGTCCACATCACACATGGAGGCCTGTCGATGACATCACCGCTCCGCTCGCCCCACGGAGGAGAGAGAGAGAGGACTGAGGAGTCCATGTTTTAAGTGTGTGACGACCAAACTGAAGAAATCAAACCTTAAAACACACAATTAGCATCCTGAAGCGTCGGGTGGTTGAGGTGGAGCGTTGTGACGGGCGCGGCGGAGCGGCGCCTGTCAGGCGGAGCGGCACGGCGGAGACAGCCGAGCGTTCCCGCCGCTCCGCCTCCGACGGACCGGCTGCTCCGTCAGGCTCGCGACGCGCTCCGGAGCCGGCGTTCCCGCGGCGTGATGGACAGATTACAGGCTAGCCTCAGACACTCGGAGCGGTGTTTAAAGAGTCCGCATCCCTGGAGGGAGATATGAAGCACACGAGACGTGGAGGGGGGGGGGGGCGTTCATTATGCCGCCTCCTTCTCCCGGAACGCCACATGTTGACCTCCGACCTCCGAGGCCGACGGAACAAAGAGGCAAAGCAACAAGAGATATGATTTATGAAAGTATCCGGCTTCCCTTGCTTTTATAATATATAATATACAATATAATATAATATATATTTGGTGACATTATAAACAGTCATGGAGCATGACTCCTGTCTTCATCTCTCTTCCTCAGACGAATGAACTTTCTGTTTTATTGCAAAACATTTGGATGACAAGTTCCTGATGATTGGAAATAACTGAGGGAAGAATTCAGAATGTCAGGATGCAGCAGTGTGACATTTAAGCCCCGCCTCCTTCAGCGTGACATGTAAGCCCCGCCTCCTGCACCGTGACATCAAAGCCCCGCCTCCTTCAGCGTGACATTTAAGCCCCGCCTCCTGCACGTGACATCAAAGCCCCGCCTCCTGCACGTGACATTAAAGCCCCGCCTCCTGCACAGTTACGTTAAAGCCCCGCCTTCTTGCAGCGTGACATCTAAGCCCCGCCTCCTGCAGCGTGAAACTCAAAATTAAATGAAAGATAATAACTTTGCCTTCCGGCTATTGCACTTAAAAAAGAAACGTGCCTCCCGATCGGCGCTCCTCTTCCTCTCTTCACGAAGACGATGCTTCTGCTGCCTCTTCGCACTTTTTGTGATTACACTTTGGTTCCTCCTCATCTTTTGTTGCTTAGGTTGCTCGTCTCCACGCCATTAATTTAGGAAACAAATTAGCCGACTCATTATCAGGTTCATCACGTTTTATGACCTCCTCATTACCGCGCGAGAGCCTCTAATGGCCGGTAAAGTTGTTTCCTGTCTATTACAGTTTAATGGCGATTGTATACAGCTGGCCATTCTGATTGGTGCCAGGTACCTGAACGCACCGCGCTTATTAAACCACATCTATGGGCACCTATCGATGTCAGCGAGAGAAATAATATCTAAATAATGATAAAGCTCTCCTCATAATTAGATTAGATTAGATAATACTTTATAGTGCCTCTAGTGGAGAATTTGCAGCAGGTGCACACAGTGAGTAGTAATACAAATAAAATATTTTAAAAAGTCGTAAAAATGCAACAGAAATATAATATTAAATACACAGATGGAATAAAAGTATACACTACCGTTCAAAAGTTTGGGGTCACTTAGTAAAAACCACGTCTGCATCGCTCCAGCTGTCTGCTAGGGATGGAATACGCTCTTTATTTATTATTACTTTACCAATAGTTGTGCATATTTAAGTGTATTTGAGTGCATTTATGTGTATTTATGTGTATTTAAGTGTATTTAAGTGTATTCAAGTGTGTTTAAGTGTATTCAAGTGTGTTTAAGTGTATTCAAGGTGAATAGTTGTGTGTATTTAAGTGTGTTTAAGTCTATTCAAGTGTATTTAAAGTGAATAGTTGTGTGTATTTAAGTGTGTTTAAGTGCATTTATATAACTGAGTGTTGTGCAGGGGAATGACTGGAGCATCATTGGGTAAACTCATGTGTGATGGTGAGGACCTTCTGTCTCTGTTGTGTCTCTGTTGTGTCTCTGTTGTGTCTCTGTTGTGTCTCTGTTGTGTCTCTGTTGTGTCTCTGTTGTTTTCCTCCATTTGAACCCTTCACTTCCCTTTGAAGCTTCATTTAACAGTGAAGAGCCTGTGAGACGATGAGAGGGACGAAGCCTTCGTTCAAGGTCACCTCGTCGATAATAGGGACGTGAAGTAGTTATTCCCTTTCTAGGCTTAAACGTCTCGACCAAGGACTTCATTCACCCCCCCCAGGCTTATCATTCATAACCACACAGGGAAAAGTATCAAGGACGGCCATGAATACGACGGATAGAAAAAAAACTCTACTTCTGAGTTTAGTTTGTGCAGTTTAATCTCCGTCATGAGAGGAGAGACGTCTCTGGATCCAGAGGAGGACCGAGGAGCCGCTGGACCGGAGTCCTGCTGGACCAGAGTCCTACTGGACCAGAGACCTGCTGGACCAGAGTCCTGCTGGATCAGAGTCTTACTGGATCAGAGTCTTACTAGACCTGAGTCCTGCTGGACCTGAGTTCTGCTGGATCAGAGTCTTACTGGATCAGAGTCTTACTAGACCTGAGTCCTGCTGGACCTGAGTTCTGCTGGATCAGAGTCCTGCTGGATCAGAGTCCTACTGGACCAGAGTCCTCGCCGGCCTTCACCTCACCAGCCCCTTCGTCTCTCCTCCGTCTCTCCTCCGTCTCTCCTTCGTCTCTCCTCCATCTCTCCTCCATCTCTCCTCCGTCTCTCCTCCGTCTCTCCTTCGTCTCTCCTCCGTCTCTCCTCCGTCTTCTCCTCCGTCTCTCCTCCCTTTAATCTCTTTCTTTTTCTTCTTTTTTCTGTTTACAAGATAAGACACTCGGAGTGATTGTTTTTCCGGTGTCTCGAGCGAAGGAGAGGCAGAGGGGCGGGGAGACGAGGAGAAAGGGCTTTATGATTTCTCCGGTAATTTGAGGGACGATTGAAAATGGAACTGGGGGACTTTGCAGCCAATTAGCTGGATATTCATAAGGTGCTCTCTTATCACGGCGATTGAATTAACATGCAGAGCGATGCAGTGTGTGTGGGACCGGGGGTGGGGTGTGTGTGTGTGTGTGTGTGTGTGGGGGGGGGGGGCATGATTGCAAAGCACGGCCAAGCGAGTTATGCAAATGGGGCTCATTTCCCCACAAATTTGAAGTGACTTAGCCTCTACCCATATTCCTACAAAGCCTTAATAACTTAAACATAAGGTAGCGCTCCTGTAATTGCTGCGCCGGATCAGAGTTGCTGGTGCGGCGGTGAAAGAAATGGACGTCCCTGAAGGCAACACGAGGAGAAGAAGTGAAGAGAATAAACGGGAAAAAACACTCAAAACTAACGGGTCGGGTTTATTTCTACGGACTAACGTTGTTGGTTTTAAAAAGACTTAAGACGGCGTGAACTTTACCCATCGTAACCGCGGTTATGAACGCACACTTGTGTGTGTGTGAAGTGAGGAAGGCAGGCACACACACACACACCTGTTACCCACACACAGGTGTGCAGCAGTGAAGAGATTGAGCTTATCCTTTGTGACAGTCACTTTAAAGTCCTTTTCCAAACTGGGTGATTCAATTCAGCCCCGTCGCCTCCCCTACCCCCCCCCCCCCACACACACACACACACACACACACAAACAGACGTCTGATTGGCTGTTGCACAAACCATTGACCTTCACTTTGCAATCTCGGAGGTCGATCAGGAGGCCATTCTTCCGCGTAATGTTTACATCTCTGTGGACCATTTGGCCACAACAGGGAGATTGCCTTGTGTCCACGCCGGTCAATTTTGCCCTGCGGCTTGTCTGAAGGCAGGAGGCCATCAGCAGAGCTCTGTCACTTTACTTAGAGAAACTAGTGAGACTTTAGGGAACCCATAAAGTCAGACTGCTTCTGATGCGCCGTGTGTCGCCTTCACAGCTCCACATCGTCTCAGCCTCAGGTTGTGAATCGTCGTGAAGGAGAACAATATATATATATATATATATATATATATATATATATATATATATATATATATAAAAATATATTAATGTACATATGTATATATATATATATATATATATGTATATACATACATATTTATACATATCTCTATATATACATATATCTATATATATTTATTTATTTACAATAAATTAAAAGTTCCCCAACAGGAGTTGCATGTTGTTTGTTTGTTTGTTTGTGTCCATCATCTCCTTCTTGTTTCTGGTGCATCGTGTGTACGTTTACATATTATTGAGGACATATCGATGTCATCAATGTTCATATAGGTTAATCCCAAATGCTATTTGAAGTTAGGATATAAATAATTAGTGTTTTAATTAGCCTGATTCATAGTGATTAGCATACGGTTGTGCATGCTTTTATATTTAATACTCCAGATGAACAGAAGTTTGGGATCATTCACATCTGAGACTTTTAGAAAAGAGAGTTGGCAGACAAAACTGAATCAATCAGTTTGATGGTTACCATGGTTATTATTATTATCAATATTATTATATTTATTATTATTAATATTTTAATTCTAATTTTAATTAATATTATTTATTTATTGTAATCATTATTAATATTCTAATTATAATTCTAATGACTATTATTATCATTATTATTGTTATTGTTATTATTATTATTATTATTATTATTATTATTATTATTATTATTATTATTATGTTTGATCTGCCGGCTCACGGTTCTGCTGCAGGAGGAATCAGTTCCACTCTAATTACCTTCTTTTTGTCTCGTAATGTATAATTACAGCATTTGTTTGACAAAAATAATAGGTCCTTTATTTCATCTATGCTTTTAAAAACTATACACATACACACACACACACACACACACACACACACACACACACACACACACACACACACACACACACATGTCAGCTGATGGAGTGACCTGGATGCATTAAGCTAATTATGGGGACTCGAGGCATAAGCTCCGATGAAAACATTCATAATGCTGCTCCTAAAAATATGTGCTTGGTTGTGTTTATTCTAATTCCTTTTTGCTATTTACATTTTAACTTGTTTTCATCTCTAAAGTATGCATATTTATGAAATATAAAACTAAGAAAACACCATTCCCTAATCCGAGTGGCGTGGCAACACACTGTTCTCGCCCTAGGAGATTTTCTTTTACACATAAAAGTGATTATTCTCAGACATGATTTCAGTATAAATACACAAAAACAAGAAGCCCTCACCGCGACACACTCGACTTTCATGTTTAATCTCGACCTTTGACCTTCACTCCAAGCCCCGCCCCTTTTAATACCTCCTTTCTAAGCTCCCTGTTGTCATCCAGGCTCCACCGCATCTATTGAGACACTCCGACATTCACAGCCACCTGCTTCATACCCTCACTCCATCTTCACCACATGCCATCAACCACACACACACACACACACACACACACACACACACACACACACACACACACACACACACACACACACACACACACACACACACACACACACTAATTTAGCCCAACAAGCCAGGCAACAGAATTTAATGAAACCTCTGCACCACATTCAACCTCTGCTCTCATCTACACCACCCTGCATTCACTGAAGCAGCCAATCTCTCTCACACACACACACACACACACACACACACACACACACACACACACACACACACACACACACACGCGCTCGCGCAACGCCGCTTATCATCACTCATCTCTGCTACCTTCCACCATATCGAGCCTCTTTTTAACTTCTGGTTTCCTCATTTTCCGTGTGCAGTGTTGTTCTGCTCTGTCCTCGGCTGTTACATACAACCCACACAATTACATTTACATTATTATATATAAAATATATCACTGTGTGTACATGTACATGTGTAGATGTTTGTGTAGGTGTGTAGATGTGTTTAGATGTGTAGGTGTATAGATGTTTGTGTAGATGTGTACATGTGTGTATAGATGTGTAGGTGTGTAGATGTGTAGGTGTGTAGATGTGTGTGTAGATGTGTGTGTAGATGTGTCTTGAGCCGAGGCGTAATGCCCGTGTGTGTTCATGTGTGATGTGTTTACTCTGAACAAGTTAGCGCGAGCGTGCACGGTGGGTGATGTGCACGTGGCCCAGAGCGTGCACGTTGAGTGATGTGCACGTGGCCCGGAGCGTGCACGGTGGGTGATGTGCACGTGGCCCGGAGCGTGCACGGTGGGTGATGTGCACGTGGCCCGGAGCGTGCACGGTGGGTGATGTGCACGTGGCGTACAGACGCTCCTCCGGTCTGTGTTTGTTTGTTTGTTTGTGTCTGTCATCCCCTTCTTGTTTCTGCTGTTGTGGTTTCATAATAAGTGTGTGTGTTCCATAGTGGATGTGTGTGTTTCATAGTGTGTATGTTTCACAGTGTGTGTGTGTTTTTATAATGAGTGTTTGTTTCATAGTGAGTGTGTTTCATAGTGAGTGTGTGTGCTTCATAGCGTGTGTGTGTGTGTTTCATAGTGGATGTTTGTGTGTGTGTGTGTTTCATAGTGTGTGTGTGTGTGTGTTTCATAGTGAGTGTGTTTCATAGTGAGTGTGTGTGCTTCATAGCGTGTGTGTGTGTGTTTCATAGTGGATGTGTGTGTGTGTTTCATAGTGAGTGTGTGTTTCATAATGTGTGTGTTTCATAGTGTGTCTGTGTGTTTCATAGTGGTTGTGTGTGTTTCATAGTGGTTGTGTGTGTTTCATAGTGAGTGTGTGTGTCTCATAGTGAGAGTGTGTGTTTCACAACGTGAGTGTGTGTGTGTTCCATAGTGTGTGTGTTTGGTAACGTGTGTGTGTGTTCCATAGTGTGTGTGTGTTCCATAGTGTGTGTGTTTGGTAACGTGTGTGTGTGTTCCATAGTGTGTGTGTGTTTGGTAATGTGTGTGCGTGTGTGTTCCATAGTGTGTGTGTGTTTGGTAATGTGTGTGTGTGTGTTCCATAGTGTGTGTGTGTTTGGTAATGTGTGTGCGTGTGTGTTCCATAGTGTGTGTGTGTTTGGTAACGTGTGTGCGTGTGTGTTCCATAGTGTGTGTGTGTTTGGTAACGTGTGTGCGTGTGTGTTCCATAGTGTGTGTGTGTTTGGTAACGTGTGTGTGTGTTCCATAGTGTGTGTGTGTTTGGTAACGTGTGTGTGTGTTCCATAGTGTGTGTGTGTGTTTGGTAACGTGTGTGTGTGTGTTCCATAGTGTGTGTGTGTTTGGTAACGTGTGTGTGTGTGTTCCATAGTGTGTGTGTGTGTGTTTGGTAACGTGTGTGTGTGTGTTCCATAGTGTGTGTGTGTTTGGTAACGTGTGTGTGTGTGTTCCATAGTGTGTGTGTGTGTTTGGTAACGTGTGTGTGTGTTCCATAGTGTGTGTGTTGTGTGTGTTCCATAGTGTGTGTGTGTTTGGTAACGTGTGTGTGTGTGTTCCATAGTGTGTGTGTGTTTGGTAACGTGTGTGTGTGTGTTCCATAGTGTGTGTGTGTTTGGTAACGTGTGTGTGTGTTCCATAGTGTGTGTGTGTTTGGTAACGTGTGTGTGTGTGTTCCATAGTGTGTGTGTGTTTGGTAACGTGTGTGTGTGTGTGTGTTCCATAGTGTGTGTGTGTTTGGTAACGTGTGTGTGTGTTCCATAGTGTGTGTGTGTTTGGTAACGTGTGTGTGTGTTCCATAGTGCGTGTGTGTGTTTGGTAACGTGTGTGTGTGTCGGTCCCGCGGGCGCCGCTTCCTTCCTTCGGCTTCGCTGCGTTACATAAACAGTTTGACAGCTTGATTACATTTCGTTTTTTTTTTTTCCCGACTTATCGGATATTAAAATGAAAACAAGGTGATTTGTTGTTCACACGCGGCCAACATGATGTTTTATATTTGATTTCATATGTTTACTAAAGCTCACAGAGTTTCATCTAATTGAGGAAATGTTAAACAAAACATTCTAGTGTTTTCAGCTAAATGAAGATTTATTATTGACTGGAAAAAGTTATTAATGAAATTATAAAATAAGAAACATGGCATTAAAAAACTGCATAATATACTCTCATGCCACGTGAGCCACAAACGTACCTGAATCTCTAAAACATGAATGTGTGACACATGTGACGCGTGAACAATGACCTGTGATCACAAAACTCATTATTATTTATGATTTGATGATTGTGTAAGTCGCTTTTCTCCATTTAATCGTTCTACTTGTTCACAAAGTGCGTTAAGGTGCTCAGGCTGTTTGTTGGGTGACTGAATCCCATCAAGAGCGGCTCCATCGGCGGGGGGGTCACCAGTGATGATGATGAGGATGATGATGATGAAGGGAGGAGGCCACGCTGAGGGCGATGACATCATCACAACTGAACATTACAGTGTGTTAGAAGTGCCATTGACAGGGGAGCTGGTGGTGTCTCCCAACAGGTGTGTGTGTGTGTGTGTGTGTGTGTGTGTGTGTGTGTGTTGTGAACTGGTCAGAATGTAATTGACACAAACAGACAATCAATTAATCAATCAATCGTCGGGCAGACTATGAGTTGACCTGTAGTTATGACACAGCGTCCAGAGCTCCTCTGGATGAGGGAACACGGTGTCTCTCGGTGGTCGAGCTCCTCATCGTCTCTGGGTATTAATTACATATTGCTGCTGCATTATTCACAGAAATAATTAAAATTAATATAGAATGAAATTGCATCGTGACACATTAGAGGAAAACCATAATTACATTACTGAAGAAAGATAACGAATATAGAGCAAGGTGGTCATTGCATGATTTAAAATTTAATCATATAATAGTATAAATATAAATAAAGATAAATATTTATATGTGTAATAATAAATTATATATATATAATATTTATATATATAAATATATATATAATATGTATTTATAATTATATATATATATATATATATATATATATATATAAAAAATAAAAAAGGATATATTTCATATATTGTATGTATTGTGTTTGTTCAAATGTTCCATAACAAGGCCTCTGCAGCCGTCTTGACGCATGACATCACAGCTCAGGTTACTCATATTCTTTATATAATTAATTTATTACTTTAAACTCGTTAAAAAGCAGAAAGTAATCAAAGATTTATTTTAAAACCCTCGTAAGGAAACAGATGAGACAGCGCTCTGTTCTGAGGAGAGCAGCAGGAGCTCCTGGAGGGGCTCCACAGCCCGGCCCTCTACCCTATACCCTCTCTCCTCTACTCTCTCTCCTCTCTCCTCTCTCCTCTACCCTCTCTCCTCTCTAGAGGAGAGAGGGTAGAGTGTAGAGATGAACTGCTTTTTAATTTACTCACAAAAAAGATATTTGTTTCCATCACATTATTAGTTTTTTTATTGCCTCCTGCAGTGGCTGAAATTAAATATCAACTTTTCTCCTGAAATCTGATGGTGTATTCCTCCTTGCTGCTCCCCTGTAGCCTCTCCTCTGTGTGGAGGGGACCGCCAGTAACACGAGAAGAAGCTTCTCTGATGAACGTTCCCCCGTTACAGACCTCTGAGCACGAGACGGAACCTTTACGCCAGAAAACTGAAAGCGTGTGAACTTAAAACGTCTGGATACTAAAAAACAAGCATCATTGTTCACACACACACACACACACACACACACACACACACACACTTGATGATGAGCTGTGGTGAACTGGAGACCAGCGGGCCGGGACCGTTTAGTTGAGGTTGCATTCGGACCTCGAGGGATGAATTTAACTCGTGAGGTCATCGTCATACTGTTGGCCTTGGGGTCAAAGGTCAAGGCCCGTTTTCATGCATTTCATAAGAAAGGCACTTTACTCCTCTGCAGTTATGAAGCAATCAAATATGTTGATTGATTTTTAATGAACCATCATCTGCTGGGTCGTCCCGACCATATTGCTTTGGGTCCGGGTGGAAATCACACAACGGGTCACTGAAAGTTCTCCTGAAGTTTATTAACACAGAACCAAACGTCTCCCACAGAAACATTTAAAACCAGTCAAACCCAAACGTTACCTGTTGCTGGTTCAGTTCGGTTCTGTTGGGAACGGCCCAGTGAATCCTTTGAAGTCTCTTCAGGTCGCGGCGTGAATCATTAGTTTTGCTGCTTTGCCTAAAAGGCGCATATTTAAGATGGAGGAGCTGCAGCTCCGCATGCCGATGAGCCTCACGCTGCAGCGCGCCTCCACCAATCATCAGGCTGCATGAGCGATACACAGGGTGTGGCCTGGACCAGGCGTTGTCCTCAGGTTACACATGCAGTAGATACCTGCATATATCCAGGTGTAATAGGTATATCTATAACAGGTATACTTACATGCAGCGACACAGACACTAAAACACACTCAGGACTCAGGATGGCATATTCATTAACGTTGTCCGTCTCCTTTTTATGTTAAGAACCTTCCAATTATAATGTATTTTTAACTCTGTTGCACAATAACTCCAACGTGTCTGGACTGTTGGTCTCTGCAAAATGGCAAATAATGAACCTTGAACTTAATAAAACTTATTTATTAACATTTGCCGTCTCCTTTTTATGTTAAGAACCTGTTTTTAAAACTGTATTTAATGTTGCATATACAACCACCTTATGTGCAGTTTAATTAGATATATTTCTTCTAATTATTACCTCTTTTTTACCTCTGTTGCATAATAATTCCAACGTGTCTGGACTGTTGGTCTCTGCACAAACGAAAAATAAAGAACCTTGAACTTATAAAAACTCAGTTTCATGAATGTGATTACGTTTCATCAGAATCGCTGGTGTCACCGTCACGTCTCATCGAATAAGAATTAACAAAAAACCTGCAACACTTTCCCAGCCTGTCGCATCTTACTCCAAAGTCACGACCCTGATTAGCACATGAAGGATAAGTGAGGCTGCAGAGTGTGTTTGCGATGCGGGGATGACAGCGAGGGGGGGGGGGGGGGGGGGGGCGACACTGCATTAGAGCGCCGGCGTCTTTATCACCCGCTGACACATTGTGATGGGAACAGAAAAGCATGAAATTGAAAATAAACTATTGCATATATTGATTTAGTTCCATCCCGCGGTGGGAATAAAATGTTTCCATTTAGAAACGGAGGCAGATTTCACTTTAACAGTATTCTGAAGGGTGTGTGCTTGTCACACTCACACACACACACACACACTCACACACACACACACACACACACACACACAAACACGACTGTCACAACTGTCAGACAGAGAGACAGAGAGAGAGAGAGGTGCAAAAATAAACTTTATTCCTCTTGGAAAGACCGAGGAATCACAAAAACAAGCGTCTCTACGAGGAGAGACGGTCCCAGGAGAGACGAGGAGACCCCCCGCGGGGCGGGAGACCGGCCAGGTGGAAACACACAGGTGAGCAGAGCCAGGGGGAACCACCAGGGACCGGCAGACCCTCAGGGACAGGAAGTGCAGGACTTCAAAATAAAACAAGACACAAGTCACAACAACCCAGAACAGGTAGTTACTGTAGAACAGGTAGTTACTGTAGACCAGGTAGTTACTGTAGACCAGGTAGTTACTGTAGAACAGGTAGTTACTGTAGAACAGGTAGTTACTGTAGACCAGGTAGTTACTGTAGAACAGGTAGTTACTGTAGACCAGGTAGTTACTGTAGAACAGGTAGTTACTGTAGACCAGGTAGTTACTGTAGAACAGGTAGTTACTGTAGAACAGGTAGTTACTGTAGACCAGGTAGTTACTGTAGAACAGGTAGTTACTGTAGAACAGGTAGTTACTGTAGACCAGGTAGTTACTGTAGAACAGGTAGTTTCCTTCTGGCCTTCTTGGCCACATGCATGGTTCATTGTTATTTATTTAGTAGTATTATTATGCATTCTTACTTTTGAAGGTTGTATTTCTGTAAAAATACCTAAATAAAATATAAATTATGAAAAAAAAGTCAAAAATATAAATTAAAGAAATGCAACTAAATTGTGGGGAAAATATATAAAACAATGTGTATGAAGGTATAAGCATATTTGTATAATATGTATACGGTTTAAGAGCGGGCCACGCTATAGTGTACAATACTACTCATGTCAATATCACTGGAACTGCGACAGAATAAAAGTCTGCCAGCCAAACGTTTCCAACACTTTGACCTTCAGGTGGAGTCACTGCAGAGGAAAGAGAACTCAACTCAGGAAGGCCCTGATCCGTGTGTGTGTGTGTGTGTGTGTGTGTGCGTGTGTGTGCAGCCTTTAGTCTACAGCATCACACTAACACAGCTGTGGCCTGTGAGTCACGGGGCCAGGTGAGTCCATTACCTGCTCTTAGTCGACTGTTCCGAGCTAAACGGAGACGTCATGGCACATAAACGGTCTAGAATAAAATAAATACAGCATGTGATGCCCAGAGGTGGGGGGGGGGCAGTCCTACTTCCATCAGATACATGGGCTTGAAGATATTAAATCATTGCACAATATAGACCCCTTATAGACCCCTTATAGACTCCCTATAGAGTCATTATAGACTCCTTATAAACATCTTATAGACCCCTTATAGACCACTTATAGATTCCTTATAGACCCCTTATAGACTCCTTATAGAGTCATTATAGACCCCTTATAGACTCCTTATAGAGTCATTATAGACCCCTTATAGACTCCCTATAGACCCCTTATAGACTCCTTATAGAGTCATTATAGGCTCCTTATAGACCCATTATAGACCCCTTATAGACCCAATATAGACCCATTATAGACTCCTTATATACCCCTTATATACTCCTTATATACCCCTTATAGACCCCTTATAGACCCCTTATAGAGCCCTTATATACCCCTTATATACCCCTTATAGACACTCTATATACTCTATATAAATCATTGCACATTAGGGGGAAAAAAGCTGATTAAATTATCATTTTTGACAATCATTTATTTACAATTTGCTCCTATAAATTTAGCAAAAAATAAATAAATACTATTTTTTTCTGTATACTGAGACCAACATGTGCCGATGTAGGAACCATTAAAGCGTGGTTCAACGTGACCCGCGTGCACAGACGATGCTCTGAAGGTCGTCTGCAGGTCACTGACTCTACTGCAGTGTGTTCTTAATTATGCTAATGATATGCAAGATGCTAACTAGCCGACCTGCCAAGGACAGAGGCGGAGGAGACGGGAACGATGGCATCCGTTCTCGTTCATCTCGTTTCATTACAGCTATTAACATGTGGCGTTTGAGAGGAAAAGTGCAATTGATCTCTATTATTGTGAGTTTGAAGGACTCGATGTCGCTTTATTGACCTGACTGCATCGTTTTATTGGGGCTTCAAACACGATTCACAGGAAATAAAATAGATGGTGGTCCTTTAACATCATTTGAATGTTTCACGTTTCATCCAAAATACTGGCAGATGAGGGAAGATTGAAAAATAGAAAGAATGAAACGTGCTGTGAGTAATTAATTTGTAACTTATACTGAACGCGTGTCAGTAGACGAGGAGAACCTTGAGTACCTGACGCATCAGAAACGTGTCTTGGAGAGTATTGATATCCTGATTCCAGCCGACTGGAACCTGCCAGCAGGATAACGGATCCCCGCTGAACCAACACTCTTCCTTCCTTCCTTTCCTTCCTTCCTTTCCTAAACAATGTCAGTGAACAGATATCAGTATTCAACACTGGAGGCGACCGATGGTGAAAGGTCAGAGGAACTCTAACCAGGTGCCTGCTGGGAAAATAACACGCCTCCTCGTCTTCTGCCTTATAGACCCCTTATAGACCCCTTATAGACTCGTTATAGACCCCTTATAGACCCCTTATAGACTCGTTATATACCCCTTATAGACTCGTTATAGACATGTTTTAGACACGTTATAGACATCTTATAGACCCCTCATAGACTCCTTATAGACCGCTTATATACACCTTATAGACTTGTTATAGACCCCTTATAGACCCCTTATATACCCCTTTAGACTCTTTATATACCCCTAATAGACATGTTATATACCCCTTATAGACTCGTTATAGACATGTTTTAGACATGTTATAGACATCTTATAGACCCCTCATAGACTCCTTATAGACCGCTTATATACACCTTATAGACTTGTTATAGACCCCTTATATACTCCTTATAGACTCCTTATAGACCCCTTATAGACCCCTTATAGACCCATTATAGACCCGTTATAGACCCGTTATAGACTCGTTATAGACCGCTTATAGACCCATTATAGACCCATTATAGACCCCTTATAGACCCATTATAGACCCGTTATAGACTCCTTATAGACCCCTTATAGACCCCTTATAGACCCCTTATAGACCCATTATAGACCCATTATAGACCCGTTATAGACTCGTTATAGACCCCTTATAGACCCCTTATAGATCACCAAAGCTCAGGTGTACATAAGTCTGCGTGGTTACTCGTGTTTTTAGGATCGCAGTGACCGACACGGGGGGGGGGTGTTTGTGATGGATGTGGGGTTGGATGCCCCTCCGTCACGGGCGGAGAGCTCTCTGTGTTGTTGACGCCGCCCGACAGCACGCGGTGCATCTGAGGTCTGCTGACAGGTTGTCACGGTGATGTTCCTGTGAACCTGAGGGGGGCGGGGGGGGGGGGGGGGGGTTGCATTCTGGACTGTTGTGTAGGACCAGAGGACCGGATCCTCCCGACAAGAGGAGCCCGGATAGAGTAGCCTGGGTGGAAGAGGGCTGAGGAGCCCAGGGTGGTGAAGGGTGGAGGAGGGTGGAGGAGGGTGGAGGAGGTCTCATCGGTTTGATCTGACTGGAGGCTGACGGCATCAGACAGGAGAATCTATTTATTTCTATTTCAGACTCCTGGCCGAGCTTCAGTGGAGCCGCTCGGAGGCTTTTATTCTGAAACCTAGAACAAGCTGAACTTCTGCCTCTTTTTGAGAGGCACAAAAAAGATGATGTAGCTGGTGTTGATTTGACCTTTGACCTTCGTGACCTCCCTCTAGCTCCAGCCTCGTTGCCTTGAGGAGGTTCGTGTCTGTTTGAACACAAGCTGCTCGTCGTGTCTTTTATTGTGTGGCCAGGTGAGAAAATACTTCTAAAGAATACTTAGAGTGACCATTAACTCAAGATATCACGTGATATATTTGAATACATCTGAACCGACAGTTTTTGAAGTTGAGTACATCTTGAATATTACATTTAAAAATGCAACACAGGTCATTTAAATGTATTACTGACTCCAACACGTGCGTTTCCATTTCCCCCTAAATGAGCTAACACCCGTTAACCGGCCACAACACACGCTGTAATCTCTCACTCATTGAATTTGACTTCCTGTGATGGCTGCTGGGTAATAATCTCACGATAAAGCCAATATATATGCAAATGTCCTCACAGCACAACGGCGATGCTCGGAGATGCATTATTAATCCGTGGAGTGAGACTCCGATGATCAACTTTAATAAACTTTAAGTCCTCAATAAGACTCATCAAAGTGAGAGCGTCCTTTGAAGTGGATCAAGGAATATGCAAATGAGACGTGGACAAAGACCAAAGAAGGTTCTCACACCTTCACGCACAGTTCTGCCAATCAGTGAAGGGATAGGACTTTTTTAAACTCATTAATATTAATTTTAATAATAATTTTAAGAGATTTACAGATATTTCAATGTTTTTCCTGTTTTCAAAGTCCGCTTAAAAAACGGAGTGGAAACATGCCGATCGGCATGTTTCCACTCCGTTTTTTAAGCGGACTTTGAAACTTTGAAATGTACACATTACCTTTTGATCAAATATTCATGGAAGAGGGAAACGACGTAGAGGAGGAAGAAGGGAATTTTAAAACTTCACTCCACCTCTGCTCCTCTGGGTGTTGGAAGAAGTCGAGGGAGAGGGTGGGGGAGGAGGTGCTC
>CM070088.1:815000-852500 GCA_036178185.1 Liparis tanakae | reverse complement strand
AGACCCTTTGTGTACGTTAAGACATATTAATAACTCAAAAGGAGGTCAAATACATCTGATCGTCAGCCTCGGTGAGATTAATGCTGCATATTAAGGCTAACGCACACTTTTTAATCAAGCACGCCAACTTGTGACACAACATTTATAAGAACATTTCAGAATAAGAGTTTTTGGTTTGAGGTCTTCATTTTTTATATGTTTAATGTTTTTTTCAAAGCAACAGTTGATAGAATATATATTTCTTGTTCACTTGTGTAAATGACATCACACTGAAATCTGTGACAAGAACAACTGGATAAACAAAGTTCCACAAACAACCCGATACCCTCACATTGAGCCCATAGATGTGTAAATGTTCACTCTATTCCTGCAAACTAAAAACAAATGCTATTATACCGTAATGCCGTTTACTGACTCGTCTTTCACCTGATTCATCGAGAGGGGTTTAAAACCATTCAATGGTCATGATATAGATTATTATATATTCACCTATAAGCATCCGTATTCTTATTATATATTATTATATTCTTAAATACATGCATCCATATTCTTCTTAAATATTATTATTTATTCACCTACAAGCATCCATACCCTTTTAATACATTATTATATATTCACTTCTCCATATTGCTGCTCATTATGTGATTGAACTCTCCGTCATTTCTCAACTATCAACAAACTTTTCCCCAGAGTCGTTTTGAACACTCAGAGGCAAATAAAAAATAAAATCTTTTGTTTTGTTTTCGCTGACTCATTTCAGGACTAAGTTATGCAACTCGTGTGGAAAACAAACATCTCTAGATTCACAAGAGGGGCTCTCATGTGCATGTTTGAGGGGACTGTGTTGGTGAAACCATTACGCAGAGATATGAGGATGATGTTTACAGCTGCACAGCTTCCATGTTCATTCAGTCTTTCTATCGTTCTGCCTCACAAACACCTGGAGACGGATCGAGAGAAATGGGTGTATTAATAAGCAGTTGATTATATATATGTATATATATATAAATATATATATATATATATATATATATATATACTTTATATATATTTATTTATGTATAAATGCTTTATATTTATTCATGTATTCATATATACATGATGTAGATGTAGAAATATATATATATATATATAAATAAATAAATATATATATATATATATATATATATATATATATATATATATATATATATATATATATATATATATATATATATATATATATATATATATATATATATATATATATATATATATATATATATATATATATATATATATATGCATATATGTCTATATATATGTTTTTTGTTTTTAGTGGACCCACTCCTACTAAGAGAATAACAAGAGTCCCTTTGATTGGCTGTATATCTTCACACTATTGGTAGTAGTGACATTATTGCTCCATGGACGATGATATTATAATCCCTATATCATGTTGGAAAAGTCAGCGGGTCAGCAAAGTCAGAATAGATTGTAGATCCATCCACTAGTCTGGAGCCAGACACCGACATCCTGAGCCGCCCCTGAAAGCGTAACTACCACCAGTGTGATTTCCCTCATTGTCTGCAGGCACAACTTTTACGGCCAATTGCTGTAATTGTGCGATGAAAAGCGGCCAGAAAACATTCCAGGTATAAATATAACTGCTGGAGCCTCTGATGAGTATCATCCAGAAGAACACCATCACAACTCCCATCACCATGTTTATTTGACCTCTACTCAGCAGCCTGCCACCGAGCCTGTCGGCGGGCGGACGGGTCCATAAGCATCTCAGAGTCCAGGGCTGGATTATCCTAAGTGGACGGGGGATCCTGGAGGAGGTAAGTCCCTCGTCTCAAACCTCTCGTCCGGACGAAGCTCTCTTCTTATCCGAGCCGCCGTCAGGAGGACGGTCCACTCGGCGTATCTCCGTGGGTGGAACAGATAACCGCTTCTCTCTTACTCAACAGCTTTGATGTTCCAGACAAAATAATGAATCCGTTTATATCTAAAGTAGGAAAGTGTTGCAGAGGAAACTTTGTGGTGCCAGCGTTGATGTGAAGGCCTTCAGCCTCGGAGAGATGCATGTGAGGAGCATGCAGAGCCTCACAGCGGGCTGCAGCCTGCTCACTGGACGTAGCAGCAGTTCACAGTGAACGCTTCTTCACTGTATTTGTTTGTCATTTTGATATATTTACTGCTGCAAAGGCAGCGTAGACGAAGTCTGCAAGCAAGCGAGCTGGATAGGAGAAAAAGAGGCTCTGAAAAAGGTTGTATGAGAAACTCGACGCGTTCAAAACGTCCTTAAGCCCTCGAACACGACACAAGGCGTCGTAAACAACAACGACCTGTTGGCCGCCGGAGCAAAACCTCGAAACAGAAGCGTCCTTGTTAGTCCCAATAAACGGTGTGTGTGTGTGTGTGTGTGTGTGTGTGTGTGTCCATAGATACATTCATCCAACCATTCATCTTTCTATTCATCCATCCAATTATCCAACCAGCCATTCATCCTTCCATCGAACCATCCACCCAACCATCCCTTTATCCATTTATTCATCCATCCAACAACCAATACACCCAACCATCGATCCACCCATCCTTCAATCCATCCCTCCATCCATCCTTCCCTTCTCTGGTATGAATCAAAGCTTCTCGGACATGTTTCCTTCTCCTCCCTCCTTCGATCACACGGCGTTCCCGTTATGAACGGCGCTCCTCGCCTCACGTTTAGACCGGCGTGTCTTCTGTAACTTTGAGACGTGCCAGCGGAGGATAATGTAAGCCGTTCCATATTCATTGTTTCAGTAAACACTAATGTCAGTAAGCAGTATGGATCTGGATCACAATGACAGGAAATCCATGAAGCTCCGCCGCAGGCGAGCGGCTTAGGGCTCTATTTAAAGACAGCGCCGTCGTCAGAGAGCCTCCCTTCCTCTCCTCTTCACAAAACAGCCAATTAGATAACATCATATTCAGAAACCTCGTCTGTCATCGAAATAGAAAATATGTTGTGAGGTGTATTAAAAAAAGAGACTTACGCTCGTTACAGATGCACACATGTCATGTATCTCTCTCTGTTTCGCCCTCATGAAGATAAGTGGTTGTAATTATCTACAAAACCAAAACATCTGACACAATTAGATCATATGTTCTGCTCCAGATCTGGAGAAGTGTTGTTTTTAAGCAGATTATCATCTGGAGAAGCTTTGTGTCACATGCAGATATGAGCATTATGGAGGAGAGAGGCGGGTCTGCAGACGCAAATGTCGCAGCCTAAAAAAAGGAAACAGGCGCTTTCTGTTAAATTTAGCTCCATAAAGACTTCGGTGCACTCCGGATTACGGAGCCTCCTCCCCTGCGTAACTAATCTTCAATCAGAGTTTATTTGAAACACAAAGGATTGGATTTAAGGATTTAATCTCCCCCCCAAAAATGGGTGTACACCAGCAAACTGGGTGTCTGTGAATGTGTGTCATTTGGATTGCAGCTTGACTTTGGAGTAACCTTCACCCAGCGCGTCCTGCTGGTGGATTGTCTCTGATAACGGGTTTTATGAACGTTATGTAATTCCCACGGAAGTCCACGTCCTCTAGCCGCTGCACGGTTTTAACTCTGAAGTATATTTACTTCAGATTTATATTATATTCAAATGTATGGAGTAACAAAATGTAGGTTAGCATCCAGCCAGAGCAGATATATAAGTGCAATGCAGATATAATATACAGTGGATATGTATACATATATATATATATATATATATATATATATATATATATATATATATATATATATATATATATATATATATATATATATATATATATATATATATATATATATATATATATATATATATATATATATATATATATATATAATCAGTCCATATTAAACATTAAGGTTAAAGGTGGAGGTGTGTGTATGTAGACATTAGGGTGCACGTGTGATTGGGGGTGGGGGGGGGTGGGTGAATTATGCAACACCTTCCCCACACCAGTGTTCCTGCTCTTCTCCACCAGGAGCCCGGAGCGGCCGCCAGCAGGGGGCGCTGCTCCTCCTCCCTGCTCCTCCTCCTGCGCCCCGTGATCTCCGGTGAGGTCCTGATGGATGTTCTGTCTCCGCGTGACAACATCTTATCTTTCAATCCGTCAGTCGAGTTTATTCGATGTTATAAAAACACTTTCTTCCTCTCGCTCGCCTCCTCTCTGATTAACGGGGAGCGGGACCAGAGCGATGTCGTTTTTACTCGCTGAGCGGAACCATAACTCAATTTCAGCCAACATCCATTTGACTGCAGTTTGTTTCGTGCATCGTGTTTGTGATGGAAACATAGAAACTCACCCCCCCCCCCCCCCCCCCCCCTGCAGACACTCTAAAGTGTGTCTGCGTCGGAGGCGTGTTCCTCTAACTTCTCTCTGTCCTGCTCCCACAAAGGCCTCATTGTCTCTCAGCGAGGACGGGAGGAATCACACGAGGCTTTGAAGTGCAGACACACACACACACACACACACACGCACACACACACACACACACACACACACACACACACACACACACGAGTGAGCTGTTAATGAAGCCTCAGCCTCAGTGAGCGGCGCGGCGGTGGCTGTGTGGTTGGTGTGTGTGTGTGTGTGTGTGTGTGTGTGTGTGGGGGGGGGTCGTGGAGTCAGGGGGATGTGAGATGTGAGGCGTTTTGAAGTCAAGTCATTTATTCTGGGCTCCGCTCCCAAGGCGCCGGGCAGCAGCGTCTATGAGCTGCTGCTGCTCTGTGTCTGTGTACTCTGTGTACTCTGTGTACACCGTGTGTGTTCCAGTGTATTCTGTGTGTGTGTGTGTGTGTGTGTGGGGGGGGGATGTTGCATGTGTTACTCTGCACTTGAGCTTCAAAGGCGGGGCTTAAGGAGGCCTCGTGCAGCCGCGTCTCTTTAATGAGGTTGCATCCTCCCGGTACGCGGCGGTGACGTGTCGGTGTTTCTGATGATGCTCTTCACACACTTCATAGTGCTGATGTACCAATGTGTCTGTTACGCCATGAACCCACAGCCGCCGCAACGCAATGCTTTCAGAACATTGCGTGCTCTTTTAACTTTTAAGGCAGTTCTGAATATATTTAAAAGTCAGAAGTAGGCCACGCGGCGCACAGTCACGCTGCTTCAGAGGGACGGAGACACGGGACGCCTCAGCAGGAGGAGGAGGTTCACTCAGGAGGAGGAGGTTCACTCAGGAGGAGGAGGCTCACTCAGGAGGAGGAGGCTCACTCAGGAGGAGGAGGAGGAGGTTCACTCAGGAGGAGGAGGTTCACTCAGGAGGAGGAGGTTCACTCAGGAGGAGGAGGTTCACTCAGGAGGAGGAGGCTCACTCAGGAGGAGGAGGAGGAGGTTCACTCAGGAGGAGGAGGTTCACTCAGGAGGAGGAGGTTCACTCAGGAGGAGGAGGTTCACTCAGGAGGAGGGGGTTCACTCAGGAGGAGGAGGAGGAGGTTCACTCAGGAGGAGGAGGCTCACTCAGGGTTATCACCACAACATCAATCTGTCTGATGGTCACTGGGACAGCATCTGGGTTTATATTGTTCATGAACATCTGGGTTTACATTGTTCATGAACATCTGGGTTTATATTGTTCATGAACATCTGGTTTTATATTGTTCATGAACATCTGGGTTTATATTGTTCATGAACATCTGGTTTTATATTGTTCATGAACATCTGGGTTTATATTGTTCATGAACATCTGGGTTTATATTGTTCATGAACATCTGGGTTTACATTGTTCATGAACATCTGGGTTTATATTAATCATGAACATCTGGGTTTATATTAATCATGAACATCTGGGTTTATATTAATCATGAACATCTGGGTTTATATTAATCATGAACATCTACTAACTTTCTTGCAGGGACATTTGCGCCGGATGAAGTTTATCACAGCAAATATTTGTTTGGTGTACATAAAATTCATCAAAAGGTGTATAACCCTAACCCTAATATTATTGAATATATGATAGGTGTCAACATGTTCACATTGTGTTTAAAAAAAAGCATATATATATATATTTATATTTCAAGCATATATATACATATATACATACATATTTGTATATATATACACACATATATATACACATATGTATGTATATAAATATATATATATATATAAAAATGAATAAAGCATATCATATATATATAAATATATAACATGCTTTATATATATATATATATATATATATATATATATATATATATATATATATATATATATATATATATATATATATATATATATATATACATATCAATATATATGAATGAATAAATAATATGCTTTACATTTATTTCCCTTCCCCTCTGACCGGTCTGTGGAGCGTCTGTGGAGCGTCTGTGGAGCGTCTGTGGAGCGTCTGTGGAGCGTCTGTGGAGCGTCTGTGGCCTCTCTGAGTGCCTCTGGTAGAGCGGCTCTGTTCCAGGAACATTGTGTCGGAGCTCGTTGAAGGATGCATCGCTAAGTGAGCCTCCATTAGATTCCTATCAAGAAGCTCTTCCATAACCTGAAGGGAGCATTGATCAGATCAGGGCGTCCGATGAGCTTCCACTGAGTCAGGAGGGCTGTGTGTGTCCTTCATGCAGATGTGTGTGTAGGTGTGTGTGTGTGTGTGGGGGGGCTCTGTGACCTGTTCCAGGTCATTGCAGCTTAGATGAACCCTTCTGGGTAATTGATTGTCGTTTAATAATCACTTTGTGCGTGTGCTCCTCTTTCTAATCGAACGTCCACCCTCCGTCAGAGCTGTGAGCTCAGAGCCCGGCCACGCTTCACACCTCAGTCCTTCTTTCAATCATCTCATTTTTAAGTAAGTTACACATTACTTCACGTCACTAGACAACAAGAAACAATAACAAATAAATAAACGTGACGAACAACCAGCTGTACAAACTATCGGACAGAAAAACACAAATATAAATAATTTTCCTCCATATTGAACCATGATAATTGTATTTAAATCATTCTTACCGCCAGTTTAATTTCATTTCAAGCCGTATCTCTCGCCCAGGTGCTGGAGGCGAGTGATAACGGACGGAGCGACCTCCATGGAGACGACCGGCCGCCGCTTTGGGTCGCATTCGCAACGCATGCTTAGAAATGAGAGACGAAAGAGCGTCTTAGCATCCCTCCTGGAGGAGGGATAACGGACACGTCAGACTCTGAGGGACACCAGCTGACTGACAGGTGACTAACAGGTGAGGAGATGGAGGTTCAGCGTGGAGGCGGGGTCTCAGAGTCAGTTATAAAGTGTCTCATAAAGTCTCATAAAGTCTCATAAAGTCTCCGTCACACTATGACTTCACACTCGTCCGTCTGTCCTCCGTCTGTCCTCCGTCTGTCCTCCGTCTGTCCTCCGTCTGTCCTCCGTCCTCTGCAGGTCTCGATCTTGCAGGTCGACCATCAGCCACCTGCATGTCTGTTGTTGTTGTTGTTGTTGTTGTTGTTTGGCTGTCGGACTCATTTAAATATTTCCTTTTCTCTTTATGCTTTTCTGTTCTGTGTCTCTGATGTTTTCATTCTGTCCGTCCTAACAGAGTTCTCCTTCATCTCATTCTCTTCGTCTGTTAGAAGTTGTGAGTCTTGTTAGAACTTGACGACGTCTAAGAGTAAAATCACTATTAATTGTTTGTGCACCCATTAAAAAACATAAATATTGTATAAACCATGTAATCTTATGTTTTTAGGCTTTCTTTGTGACTCCTTATCAAATAAAGTAACAGCCGCCCATCAACTGTATTACTGTAACATCGCCAAGATGCCCAGTGACAAACAGTGAAGTGGGAAAGGTCAAACATCTGGAGGAGGCAGGATCGTAGAAACCTCGTGTTTCTGAAGAAGGAAATCTCTTCTCCACTTAACTGAAAACTGGAATACTTTATTTTTATCAGTACAGAAAAGCCCAAAGGTGCCTAGAACTCTGTGGAGGATTCCCACCTCCACCCCTCACCTCCACCCCTCACCTCCACTCCTCCATCTGCATTCCATCTCCTTCCTATCCAAGCTGGTAGAAATATAATTCATGTGTATTCTTATTATGTTAAGGCGTTCTCCTGAGATGATGAACATTCGTCTGGAGAACATCCGCCTCACGAAGATCTTTCCTGACCTTCACAGCAACCTTTATAAAAGCTCCGCCTCCACCCTGATGACCTCCTTCCCTTTTCTCAAAAAACGCCGGTCGTATTTCTGAATAAAGGTCGGAGTAAAACCGGAGGGATGATAATCGGATGTCACTTTGAATGTCCATCGGGGGCGGCGATGACTGCCCTCCTCCTCCTCACTCATGTCGGGGGGAGAGGAGGACGCTCCCGCTGCCGTCTCCACGGGCGGGAGGGAACATCGATGTACTCAGGGGGGACTTTGGGGAGGAAAGCTTCTCGATTATCTAGTTTCTGTGGACGGAGCCGACCTCGAGGAGACGGGCCAGAGAGTTTCTGTTGGTAGAACCTGAGATCATGGCTGCTCTCATGGGCTCAACACGGCAATCAGAGTTTTAGTCATTTCAACATCATCATTTTTTGTTCTTAATTTTCTTCAAAAGTTGGAGAAATGCTGTATTTTGATATATTAACATCATGAGTAACATAGAAGTGAAATATATGGTATTTGTTACAGGAGAAATTTAAAATTAAAAAAATTGCCAAAATGGTCATTTTACATTTTAAATCCTCTGGACTCAAACTCAATTTGTTCTGCTTCAATTCTTCAACGTCAAACTTTGCAGAGAGAATGTTCACATATTTTAATAAGAGAGTTTTAAACCTTTCAACTACCTCATTCCAAACCTATAATCATCCTGGAAGGGATTTTTTTTTCAATCCGGAACTGACATTTTTATATATTTTTGTGTGCTATCTTCATTTACTCTCACCCAGTATAGTAACAAAATATAGTATAGTATCATATATATATATATATATATATATATATATATATATATATATATATATATATATATATATATATATATATATATATATATATATAGTAACAAATAGACTGATATGTACACATATCAGCAATATATATATATATATATATATATATATATATATATATATATAAAACTATAAAACTATATAAAACTATATTTTAAGTTAAAAATATATAATAATAATATAATATAAACTATATATATTGTATAGTAATAAATAGACTGATATGTACACATATTAGCAATATATATATATATATATATATATATATATATATATATATATATATATATATATATATATATATATGTATATATAGTAACAAATAGACTGATATGTACACATATCAGCAATATATATATATATATATATATATATATATATATATATATATATATATAAAACTATAAAACTATATTTTAAGTTAAAAATATATAATAATAATATAATATAAACTATATATATTGTATAGTAATAAATAGACTGATATGTACACATATTAGCAATATATATATATATATATATATATATACATATATATATATACATATATATATATATATATTTTAAGTTCAAAATATATTATAATAATATAATATAAACTATATATATAGTATAGTAACAAATAGATTGATATGTATACATATTAGCAATATATATGTATATATATATATATACATATATATATATATGTATGTGTATATATATATATATATATATATATATATATATATATATATATTCTTTTTTTTAAGTTCAAAATTTAAAAATGATTAAAATCGCCCCCTAGTGGTTGCAGAGTGCAGCGTGTTTAGTTTGGATGTGCACCTGTCGGAGCAGAGGCCTAAACGGAGCCTGGTGCCTAAAGGGTTAACTTATGTTTCCCCTCCTGAAGGACACTGTGGGCTGTGGCTCCTGTGGGGCGCCAGCCGGGTTGAATGATCACCGTCATGTCGCCATAACTCTGAACACGGGGGATACTCTCAGAGTTTCATCAGGAGAGTTCCTGTGCTAAACTTGCAAAATGAAATTTGCTGCAATGAATTCAATATTAAAATATAAATTGGACTTCTTATTATTCCTCAGCCGGCCGGGAGACGTGACTCGGAATTCAAATCAAGTTTAACAGTCACATTCACCTTTCATATGCACACATTGTCTCACCTGTGACTCGTGACATCGCACACCATAAAACTTTTTATTCCACGTTTAACAAAGCTCAATAAACGAGAATCTCTAATAAATTCACGTCATCAACTTTAACTTGTAACGCGTGTCACGCTGTGATCCGTAAAGAGGGCGACACCAGATTATCGGTGTTAACTTTGCAAAAATGAAATATGCTGCAATAAATTTAATATTAAAATATATATTGGACTTCTTATTCCTCGGCCGACAGGGAGACGTGACTCGGAACTCAAATCCGTTTTAACTGTCACATTTACCTTTTATACGCACACATGAAACAGCGTCATCCTCTCACCTGTCATTCATCACTTTAACGCTTTTTTTCCCCGCGTTCAATAAAGCTCAATAAACGAGAATGTCTAAAAAAAATTGTGCAGAAGTCATTTTATAAATGACAAACCTTTTGCAGGTGGAGTTTAAAATAAGAGAGATGAATGTCTCCACTCATGGTGAAGCATGTGTGTGCAGACTAACATTACCACACACACACACACACACACACACACACACACAGTAACATGAATAATGTGTTTGTAAAGTCTTTATTCATGCTGTGATATATATATATATATATATATATATATATATATATATATATATATATATATATATATATATATATTTTTTTTTTTTTTTTTTTTTTTTTTTTTTTTTTTAGTGCGGGCATATTGTCTGTTTCTGTTTTTTGTTTTATTGTCTGAAACTTTGTGTGATGTGCTTCTGCTGCTGCTGTCTGGGCCACGACTATCTTGTGAAGGAAGATTTTTAATCTCAAAGAGGCTTTTCCTGGTTAGATGAATTTTAAATAAAAAACTAAAATAAAAAGTTGAATGATTGATGCCTTGACATTCTCTCAGAGGAAATAATTTGAATCTAATTTGCATCAAATTTGCATAAAAAGAGCAGGAAGTGGATTATTTGTGTTCGTCTCGTGTTGCAGCTCTGTCAGAACTCGTGCTAGTGCACGTGCGCTCGTGCACGTGGCCGCGTGGCCGCTCTGTCGTGAGCATCCGTTGAGGCTGGAGATAAGAGGATCGCGGAGATGCGCCGCTGCCCTGGATGTGCACTCGGGTGTTATCTCGCTTTTATTCGTGATCTTTTTTGAGGGAGCAAGCTTGCGATCTTCTGCCTCTCGGCGCCTCCTCAATATTTCATGAGTGTGCCATGTATCTTCCTCTAAACGGTGAATTAAACATGACTGGCTGCGTGATGAAAGTGGAAGCGTCCTTTAATTAAAGAATTAATGGCCACAGATATTGTGGAATTTGAAGAGATGTAGATTTAGTTGATGTGGTGCAGGAACTTAAAATTCTTAGAAAGGGAACTCTCTGCTCAGATTTGAATAACATATAAGTCAGATGTTATACAGATGTTATACTTCATAAGGCGTACACGCGTCAGCCTCAACTTTTACATACCTTGATCTGATGGGACGATCGTGAAGGAGTGAGTGTGGAATCAGACTCCTGAAGATACTGTATGCATGTTAATACTCTGATGTATAACATGTCTGTTCCTATCATTTGATTAAATCTTTTCATAAACAAGATTTACTGCAGCGGCATGTTTCACAACACTGCAAATGTTTATGAAACTTCATAAAGTCTCATTTAATATTTCTGAAGGGTTTAAAGGGACAGAGGATCTTTGAAAAGATGGCGATCACACATGATGCACAATCTCAATTATAACTACTCATGAATATATTGAAAAGAAGATGAAGTTGCACAATCTGTTCTGCTGCATCAGAGCAGAGGGTATATATATAATGTATATATATATATATATATATATATATATATATATATATATATATATATATATATATATATATATATATATATATATATATACTGTACTGTATATATAGCATATTCATTATATGTTATATAATATATTATTATTATATATACATATAATATATATATATATATATATATATATATATATAACATACATTATATGTATATATATATGTTATTATATGTTATATATATATGTTATATTCATTATATATATTTATATATATATATATATATTAAAATGTTTTTTTAATAAGGGACAGTGCACATTGATAAAAACAATTCAGTAAATGTGCCAGAGTGAGCCAAGAGGCTATTTTTCATCTGTAGTCCCAATGATGATATAGTATATATATATATATATATATATATATATATATATATATATATATATATATATGATATATATTAAAGTCGGAGGCTCAGCGCAGCTGAACCAGAGAGAGGCGTTCATGGTCTGTGGGAACCAGAGGACCGCTCGGTCAGGGCTTCTCACTCTAATGATCCTCTCTGGGACTTACTCCCCCTTCTTCTCCCCCTCTCTCTCTCTCTCTCTCTCTCTCTCTCTCTCTCTCCCTCTCCCTCTCTCCCTCTCTCTCTGTTTCCCACACCCACTGAGGAGAAACCCCAGAGATGGATCAGGCCCCAGCGAGAGCACATGACCTCCTTTCCACGTGTCAGCGGGAGGCGACGGGCCCGACAGCGCGAGGATCTGAAGGGTTTAAGGATCTGACTTCCCTCTGGTTGGCTGTTGGAGGGGGAGGGGCATAATGAAGGGTAGAGACAGGTAAGACCCCCCCCCCCCACACACACACACACTGCTTCCCCTAACTATGGGACCAAAGAGGTCAGTGTTTAGCCAAACATCTTGAGGAACTGTAACCTCTCGGCGTCTCCCGGCGTGGGAACATGAGATGGAACACACACAAGTCGAAGGTTTTCTATTGTTGTGAAATAGATGCTGCAGATGATCATAACCGTGACTTATGAGCTGGAGCAAGAAGCCTCAGCTGGTCCAATAAGAAGGAGATTATAAGTTCACAGGAAATGAACATCTTTTACTTTACGGGTTTGTGTGTGTGTTTACCAATTAAGGACATTTGGAGACTCTAATGGAGGTGAAACTGAGGCGTCCTCTCCCATATACAGAGTCACTGTTATTATGCCATGGAGCGTAAACATGATGGTGTTTTTAGGCTCTAATTGAGGTGAAACCTCTCCCATACACAGACTCAGAGTGACTGAAGCGTAAACACATTTGACATCTTATTATTTGTGCACATTGAACCAACATCCACGAACACAGCATGTGTCATCGCACGTCTGACAGAGGAAAGGACCAACACATTATTCTGAATTCACTTAATAATATGTACTTCATTTAAAAAGAAGAAGAATAAAAACACACTGTCGTTGAGTTATTCTGAAACAGCTAATTAAAACTAATTTGAGGACGCAGTAAGCTGCAGGACGAGCTGACACGGCGGCCGCTAATGGAGAACCTTCTCTAGCGACGCTGACAGCCAACGCCACGTATCAACGGCCTCTAACGAGCAACCTCAGCACCACCAGCCAATCAGCAGCTGGCAGAGCCCCCCCCCACACACACACACACACACACACACAGCAGACGCCACCTCGGTGTGTTTGATTACTGCGCCTCCAATTAGACGAGGGGAAAACACATTCTCTCTCTCTCTCTCTCTCTATATATATTTATAGAGAGAGAGAGAGTATATAAGCTTGTGGGTTTTGAGATGCCTAATAAGTGGATTTATTTATGCTGTGGCTAATTGCTTTTATTACATATCTATGGAGTCAAGAAAGTAATGTTTCTTCAAGAGACTCAAACTACAACAATAAAAAAATAGGTAATACTATAAAAAATACCATAAGTAATACCATAAGTAATACTATAAGTAATACCATAAGTACTACCATAAGGTGTTATAGTTTGTTGTCTTCCACCAGGTGTTGTAGTTTATTCCTCACCGTCACACAAAGTGAATATCGACTTTTTAGGGGAATAAAAAACTTTTCCTGGATTTGAGCTGATGAAAGTCCACGGAAAACACAAAGCAAATAAACACAATAACAATGCAGATACGTTCAAAACTGAATACACGTGTACATCTATTGTAAACTGATTCACACACTACTTCATTGTTAGGCCTTCGTCCACATAGAGCAGCGGAGGAAGAGGAGGTCCTGTGGATTCATACTGAGCGACCAGAGGAGGCAGGGACGCAATCAGTCACTGATGGGTCAAAGGTCAAAGGTCAAAGGTCAAAGGTCAAAGGTTCCCAGTCACCGATACATCACGGCTCCCTTTGTGCGCAGAGGCACAGATACCCGGATCCATTTGATGTCCTCCGGATGACATAATGCATCCCACATACATCAGGAGTGTGTCACAGGCTGTAAACAGAGTGAAGCGAGCGGCATGCGTCCCCCCCCCCCCCCCCGCCTCCCCCCCCCCCCCTATGCCTTAACCCGGCTCCCTCTGACAGAGACGAACATGTTGTGCCGGCGCCCGGCGTGAGGCCTTCATTAGACCGGCGTGCAGCGTGTCCACCGAAGCTCTGGGAGCTCTCCGGAAGAGATTGATGACGGTGGAGCGCCGACCCCCCCCCCCCCCCCCCCTCCCCCCCCAGCAGGAGCAGCTTAGGGACCCCCGCTCCACACACGGGCAATATCCTCTGATAAATGGCCTCTCCCGGCCCGGGCGTCCCCGCGGTCTCCGGGAGCCGAGCTGCAGAGCGCCGGCCTCGCAGGAGGGGGGGGGGGGGGGGGGGGCGGGGGGGATGCTTTACAGGGACGGACACGCCGCGGCGGCCGGAGTCACGTGGCGTTCAGGCGTCACGTCAACGGGAGAACTCCCACTGCACACCTGTACTTCACCGTGGGAACGCCATCCGTCAGGCGGCGGCTGCAGAGACTCTGGAGTCTCCCGGATACAGAGAAAGCTCTTTTATGGTCTTCCTCGACAGACCGTAACAAACATAACACGATAAGAGATATAACACAATAACACATATAACACAATAACACAATAACACAACAACACACCGTACAGGATAACCGGAGAGGGAGACTCTAGAATGTTTTCCTATAGATGGAAATAGAGAAAGCTCTTTTATGGTGTTTCAGATGCTTGAACAGATGAAACTATTTCGTCAAATATTCAAAATAAATATATGTACTTTACTATGTGAACATCATCTGTCAATGAGCGTCTGGTATGTCCTTATACATATCTTCTTCATTTAAAGGGACCATGTAGAGTTGAAACATGAATGCACCGTTTGATGCACTGCACCAGAGTGTAGCTACACGGCTAATTAGCATATGTAGTCCCTGGACAGACCATAATAAACACAAGAACACACATACAACAATAACAAACACAACACAATAGTGAAAAATAGAGGATAACAGGAGAGGGAGACTCTTGATGTACGTTTACCTAGATAGAAATAGATAGCGGACTATTATTGTCTTTTATGGTCTATTATTATCTCATATGGTCTTTTATTGTTTCATATGGTCTTTTATTGTCTTGTATGATCTTGTATTGTCTTTTATGGTCTTGTATTGTCTTTTATGGTCTTTTATTGTCTAATATGGTCTGTTATTGTCTTATATGATCTTGTATTGTCTTTTATGGTCTTGTATTGTCTTTTATGGTCTTTTATTATATCATATGGCCTGTTATTGTCTCATATGGTCTTGTATTGTCTTTTATGGTTTTGTATTGTCTAATATGATCTTCTATTGTCTCATATGGTCTTGTATTGTCTCATATGGTCTTTTATTGTCTTATATGGTCTTGTATTGTCTAATATGTTCTTTTATTATCTCATATGGTCTTTTATTGTCTTATATGATCTTTTATTGTCTTTTATGGTCTTTGATTGTATTTTAATGTATTTTTTGTCTTTTATGGGAATTTATGGCCTATTTATGTATTTAGTGGTCCTTCTAAGCTCTTGTATTGTCTTTTATTTTCTGTTATGTTCTTTTAAGGTCATTTTTTGACTTTAATTTTTTTCTAAGGTCTTTTATGTTCTTTTAAAGTCTTTAATGGAATTTTTTTCAATGTCTTTCATGGTCCTTCTAAGGTCTTGTATGATCTCTTTATGTCATTATGGTCTTTTTTGGTATTTATGGGTCCGTTATGGTCTTTTATGGTCTTTTTATTGTATTTGATGGTCCTTCTTAGGTCTTTTAGTCTCCTTTATTGTCTTGTAATGTATTTTATGGTCTTTTATGGTCCGTTATGGTCTTGTATAGTCTTTCATGGTCTTTTATTGTCTTTTATGGACTTTAATTGTCTTTTAAGGTCTATTATGGTCTTTTAATGTCTTTCATGGTCCTTCTAAGGTCTTCTAAGGTCTTTTTTGGTCTGTTATGGTCTTGTATAGTCTTTCTTGTAAGACAACCTCCCAGACGGCATCCCTTGAACACATTAAAGTCCTCCCTTGTCTCCTCTCATCCTCACAATGTTCTGTGGATGCCGTGCAGTAAAAAAAAATCCCAAACTTTTTGTTTTTGCTACAATGCTTTGTTCCGCCCCGGGGATCTTCAGATGAAGCCGCGTTGCATTCCCAAAAAACCTCAAATAACTGGAGCCCGGAGCGAGTGAAGGCCAGCTGACACCCGGACCTGGCCTCTCTCTGGAAGCTTCTCCCTGGGGGGGTGGGGTGGGGGGGGGGCTCCGGTTCACTGAGACGATGCAACGTGACGTGGCTGCGAGGCCCAAAACCGCTGGGTGCACTTTAATTATGGAGACGGGGCTGAGCAACCCGCCTCACTGGCTCCACATTATTCAAAAGTAATTAGCTGCTTGTTATTTTAATTATGGATGGAAGGACACAAGAACAGAATCAACTCTCAGATGGGATTGCTGAGCGAGAACAGAGAGAACAGAGAGAACAGAGAGGAGAGGAGAGGAGAGGAGAGGAGAGGAGAGGAGAGGAGAGGAGAGGAGAGGAGAGAGGAGAGGAGAGGAGAGGGAGAGGAGAGAGAGAGAGAGAGGAGAGGAGAGGAGAGGAGAGGAGAGGAGAAGAGAGGAGAGGAGAGGAGAGGAGAGGAGAGGAGAGGAGAGAGGAGAGGAGAGAGAGGAGAGGAGAGAGAGAGGAGAGGAGAGAGAGGAGAGGAGAAGAGAGGAGAGGAGAGAGAGGAGAGAGGAGAGGAGAGGAGAGGAGAGGGAGGAGAGGAGAGGAGAGAGAGAGGAGAGGAGAGGAGAGGAGGAGAGAGGAGAGGAGAGGAGAGGAGAGGAGAGGAGAGGAGAGGAGAGGGAGAAGAGAGGAGAGGAGGAGAGAGGAGGAGAGGAGAGGAGAGGAGAGGAGAGGAGAGGAGAGGAGAAGAGAGGAGGAGGAGAGGAGAGGAGAGGAGAGGAGAGGAGAGGAGAGGAGAAGAGAGGAGAGGAGAGGAGGAAGAGAGGAGGAGAGGAGAGGAGAGAGAGGAGAGGAGGAAGAGAGGAGAGGAGAGGAGAGAGGAGAGAGAGGAGAGGAGAGGAGAGGAGAGTAGAGAGAGAGGGAGGGAGAGGAGAGGAGAGGAGAGGAAAGGAGAGGAGAGGGAGGAGAGCAGAGGAGAGGGAGGAGAGGAGAGGAGAGGAAAGGAGAGGAGAGGGAGAGGAGAGGGAGAGAGAGGGAGAGGAGAGAGGAGAGGAGAGGGAGAGGGAGAGAGAGGAGAGGAGAGGGAGAGAAGAGAGGAGAGGAGAGGAGAGGAGAGGAGAGGAGAGAGGGAGAGAGAGAGGAGGGAGGAGAGAGGAGAGAGAGGAGAGGGAGAGGAGAAGAGAGGAGAGGAGAGGAGAGGAGAGGAGAGGAGAGGAGAGAGGGGAGGGAGAGGAGAGGAGAGGGAGAGAGAGAGGGAGGAGGGGAGAGGGAGAGGAGAGGAGAGGAGAGGGAGAGGAGAGGAGGAGAGAGGAGAAGAGAGGGAGAGGAGAGGAGAGGAGAGAGGAGAGGAGAGGAGAGGAGAGGAGAGGAGAGGAGAGGATGAGAGAGGAGAGAGAGGAGAGGAGAGGAGGAGAGAGGAGAGGAGAGGAGAGGAGCGGAGAGGGAGAGGAGAGGAGCGGAGAGGAGAGGGAGAGGAGAGGAGAGGAGAGGAGAGGAGATAGGAGAGGAGAGGAGATAGGAGAGGAGAGGAGAGGAGAGGAGATAGGAGAGGAGATAGGAGAGGAGAGGAGAGAGGAGAGGAGATAGGAGAGGAGAGGAGAGGAGAGAGGAGAGGAGAGGAGAGGAGAGGAGAGAGGAGAGAGGAGAGGAGAGGAGAGGAGAGGAGAGGAGAGAGGAGAGGAGAGGAGAGGAGAGGAGAGGAGAGGAGAGGAGAGGGAATTCCTGCAAGTGATTACATTTAATGTTCCGGTCTGAAAGCCGCACGGAAACTAAACGTCTATAAAAAGAGATTCAAACTTTGTTCACATCTATTATGGATCGGCTCTCAATCACGACGTCGCCCGACATCAACACGACAGGTAGAGGAACCCACGCACAGGAAGGTTCCCCCGGTTCCACTAAAGCCCCAGATAGAGACTCTCAAACACGAGTAGACAAATAACGGCTTCGCACGACTCCACTGAGCTGCAGGTGTACAGGTGTTCCTCCAGATGTTAGGCTCTCTTACTCACCTGGCCATCGGACCCTATGAGACGTCATAGCTCCACCTGCCTGATGGATCCCAGGTCTGGATGGTGGAATATGCCGACTACCAACTCTTCATCATCTCCTCTTCATGGTGTTGTTCCTGTGTTTTAATGTGTGATGATTCCTTCTGGTCACATGACCTCTATGACACCTGTCCACCTGGAGAGGATCCTCCTCTGTTCTCTCCTCAAGGGTTCTCACCTTTTACCCTGAAGGGTTGGTTGGGAGTTGTTCCTGATCCATGTGAGGTCAAAGGTCAAAGGTCAGGATGTCTATGTGTTCAGACTGTAAAGCTCTCTGAGGGGAGTTTCTAATTTGTGAAATTGGGCTCTACAAATAAACTGAATTAAACTGAAGTGAACACTAACATGCTACACTATGCGAGTGACCTGTTGTGTGTCTGTTGTGTGTCTGTTGTTTTCTCGTGGCCCGGGGGGCCGGCAGCCAACAGGCCTCCTGCAGCTCCTTCATCACTAATCCCTCCTACAGAACGTTGATTCCCCTCCGGACTCACCGGCTCCAGATAGATTGCTTTAATTAATCACCGACGTACTAAATGCACACGTAACGAGGCTAAGTACCGGCCGGGCCGCCGCTAACCGCTCCGCCGGGAAACCTCCGGAGGAATCTGGGAACCACTGAGGTAGACATGACAAGAGGGGAAGAGAGGCATCACCAGAGCCGCCGCAGTAAACACGCTTTATGGTGCGCTGTACGACTCTGTGTGTGTGTGTGTGTGTGTGTGTGTGTGTAATCATGTGTGTCCTCCACTTCATGGCAGTAGCATTTCTGTGGTACCTACATGTTTATCATGTCCGGTCCCATCCCCTTCCAACAACTCCAAAAAGCTCAAATCCATTTCACTTAAAAGGTTAAAGTCCAGGCTCTCTGGTGAAATGAGATGCAGCCCAGTTAATCACCGTTAGCTAAACACCGTTAGCTAAACACGTTAGCTAAACACCGTTAGCTGCTCATTTAGCTCCGTAATGTTGAGCTTTTGTTTTCAAGGAAAACAGCTGGATCTCAATTCTTGCTCAATGTTGAGCTTTTGTTTTGAAGGGAAACAGCTGGATCTCAATTAACGCTCAAAGTTGAGCTTTTGTTTTGAAGGGAAACAGCTGGATCTCAATTAACGCTCAGTGTTGAGCTTTTGTTTTGAAGGGAAACAGCTGGATCTCAATTAACGCTCATTGTTGAGCTTTTGTTTTGAAGGGAAACAGCAGGATCTCAATTATTGCACAATGTTGAGCTTTTGTTTTGAAGGGAAACAGCTGGATCTCAATTAACGCTCAATGTTGAGCTTTTGTTTTGAAGGGAAACAACTGGATCTCAATTAAAGCTCAATATTGAGCTTTTGCTTTGAAGGGAAACAGCTGGATATCAATTAACGCTCAGTGTTGAGCTTTTGTTTTGAAGGAAAACAGCTGGATCTCAATTCATGTTCAATGTTGATCTCTTGGAGAATGGCTTTTCGTAAAACGTCAACAATCAGCGGCCGTCGTGTATGCACAGCGTAACCCGTTAGCTACCAACTTATTCATTAATAACGTAGTTTCATGTCCGTGTACTTTAAACTTGTCTAATACGTGAAGTTCTCAATAAAAAGGTCTCTCTGCATGTCCTCCTGCGCCCAGCTGCAGTACCGCTCCGCCCCACCAGAGGGCTTTGAGCTAGCTCGACGAGCTCGAGGCTCGAGGCTCGTCATCTGACCCGCGCTCACACAACCATGGAGTGATTGAGGAAGTCATCGTTAATGGGCTTGATTAGCACGTCAGACAGAGAGATCATACGCTGACTAAGTTACACACACACACACACACACACACACACACACACACACTCACGCACACACAGACACGCACACACACACACACAGTTTAATTGCTCCTCAGCGTTAGGCAGCGGCGGCCGTTAGCCGTGACAGCTCCCCGGGGACCGCCACAGCTACTCAGCAGCTCTTCACCGCTGCAGATTACCTCAGATTGCCCACCCTCCCCCCCCCCCCCCCCGACAGGGGGCTCTTGCTTCCCTTCACCTTGTCTCGTTCCCATCTTCCTTTCCTCTCTTCTTTATTCATTCTCTCTCAATCCATTCATCTCCCTGTCCTCAGCGGTCCGGTCCGAGCCTGTTTCCTCACACAGAGCAGTCCGTCCCCTGGGGGACGCCGTATCCATCGCGGACGCTTTGTCTGAAATAATTAGGACTTTCGTTAGCAAGGCGCGGCGCGCGGCTCCATCCGTTAGCTGCTTAGAAAGGTTTCCCTTAATTGGCGTCTGGAAGAGGAGAGGCTCGTCTAGGTGTCTGGATGCCATGTTCCTCCAAGGCCTATCAGGCTGCCCGGGGAGACGCTCGCCACAGCCGGAGGCTCAGAGAGGGACCACAGAGAGGGACCACAGCCAGAACCACCAAGAAGAAGAAGAAGAAGAAGAAGAAGAAGAAGAAGAAGAAGAAGAAGAAGAATAAGAAGAAGAAGAACAAGAACAAGAACAAGAACAAGAACAAGAACAAGAACAAGAACAAGAACAAGAAGAACAAGAACAAGAACAAGAACAAGAACAAGAAGAACACGAAGAAGAGTCTCTCTGGAGGTCTGAACAGACCCCCGAGGCGTTGACTTGTTTTATAAATCTTGTATAAGTTTTATTTGGTTGTTGATTTAGACTTTAATCGAGGTCAAGAACCTCGTTGAAAATAATGATTTGAGAGTTTTTTTTGAGAGAGATCCTGACGTGGGTCCTGATGTGGGTCCTGATGTGGGTCCTGATGTGGGTCCTGATGTGGATCCTGACGTGGATCCTGATGTGGGTCCTGATGTGGATCCTGACGTGGATCCTGATGTGGGTCCTGACGTGGTTCCTGACGTGGATCCTGACGTGGGTCCTGATGTGGATCCTGATGTGGGTCCTGATGTGGATCTTGATGTGGGTCCTGATGTGGGGCTTAATGTGGATCCTGACGTGGATCCTGACGTGGATCCTGACGTGGGTCCTGACGTGGTTCCTGACGTGGATCCTGACGTGGGGCTTAATGTGGATCCTGACGTGGGTCCTGATGTAGATCCTGATGTGGGTCCTGATGTGGGTCCTGATGTGGATCCTGACGTGGATCCTGATGTGGGTCCTGACGTGGTTCCTGACGTGGATCCTGATGTGGATCCTGATGTGGATCCTGACGTGGATCCTGACGTGGGTCCTGATGTGGATCCTGATGTGGATCCTGACGTGGATCCTGATGTGGATCCTGACGTGGATCCTGATGTGGATCCTGACGTGGATCCTGACGTGGATCCTGACGTGGATCCTGACGTGGTTCCTGACGTGGGTCCTGACGTGGATCCTGACGTGGGTCCTGACGTGGATCCTGACGTGGATCCTGACGTGGATCCTGACGTGGATCCTGACGTGGATCCTGACGTGGATCCTGACGTGGGTCCTGATGTGGATCCTGACGTGGATCCTGACGTGGATCCTGACGTGGATCCTGACGTGGATCCTGACGTGGTTCCTGACGTGGGTCCTGACGTGGATCCTGACGTGGGTCCTGATGTGGATCCTGACGTGGGTCTTGACATCTCGCTGGCTCCTGATCCCAAGCGTCTGTTCCTCAGTGTTTCTCTCTCTCCATCCTCCAGTTCTCGTGTTCCTCTGACACCCCCTTCAGCTGAATCCAGTCCAGCAGATCAATAAATAAAACCCATCAGTCTCAATCCAGCCCTCACTGTAAGTTAATCACATCCTCAGCTGAACAGTTGCTGGTTCCACGCCGACGAATAGAAACAACTTCATCAAATCCATGAAAACCAGATCCTGGTCTTCGGATCACTCCTCAGACGTCGTCTTTCACACCGGAACACGAGATGATTTCACATATCAGAACAAGCTGCCCTGTAAAGATGAAGATCACAGGAGGAGGAACGTCTTCTGAGAGCGGAGGGAACAAGACGAGCCGACCATCAAACGGGCGCCATGCATCAGGGAGGAAGGAGGGGAGAACAGAGAGGGAGAGGAAAGGAGAGGAAGGAAGGAGGGGAGAACAGAGAGGGAGGAAGGAGGGGAGAACGGAGAGGAAGAGGAATGAAGAGGAAGGAAGGAGGGGAGAACAGAGAGGGAGGAAGGAGGGGAGAATGGAGAGGAAGAGGAAGGAGGGAGAGAACGGAGAGGAAGGAAGAGGAAGGAAGAGGAATGAAGAGGAATGAAGGAGGGGGAGAACAGAGAGGAATGAAGGAGGGGAGAACGGAGAGGAAGAGGAATTGAGAGGAAGGAAGGAGGGGAGAACAGAGAGGGAGAGGAATGGAGAGGAAGGAAGGAGGGGAGAACAGAGAGGGAGGAGAAGAGGAAGGAAGAGGAAGGAAGGAGGGGGAGAATGGAGAGGAATGAAGGAGGGGAGAACAGAGAGGAAGAGGAATGGAGAGGAAGGAAGGAGGGGAGAACAGAGAGGAAGAGGAAGGAGGGAGAGAACGGAGAGGAAGAGGAAGAGGAAGGAAGAGGAAGGAAAGAGGGGGAGAACGGAGAGGAATGAAGGAGGGGAGAACGGAGAGGAAGAGGAAGGAGGGAGAGAACGGAGAGGAAGGAAGAGGAAGGAAGAGGAATGAAGAGGAATGAAGGAGGGGGAGAACAGAGAGGAATGAAGGAGGGGAGAACGGAGAGGAAGAGGAATTGAGAGGAAGGAAGGAGGGGAGAACAGAGAGGGAGGAGAAGAGGAAGGAAGAGGAAGGAAGGAGGGGGAGAATGGAGAGGAAGAGGAATGGAGAGGAAGGAAGGAGGGGAGAACAGAGAGGAAGAGGAAGGAGGGAGAGAACGGAGAGGAGAGAGGAGAGGAAGAGGAAGGAAGAGGAAGGAAAGAGGGGAGAACGGAGAGGAATGAAGGAAGGAGGGGAGAACGGAGAGGAAGAGGAAGGAGGGAGAGAACGGAGAGGAAGGAAGAGGAAGGAAGAGGAATGAAGAGGAATGAAGGAGGGGGAGAACAGAGAGGAATGAAGGAGGGGAGAACGGAGAGGAAGAGGAATGAGGGAGAGAACGGAGAGGAAGGAAGAGGAAGGAAGAGGAAGGAAGAGGAATGAAGGAGGGGGAGAACAGAGAGGAATGAAGGAGGGGAGAACGGAGAGGAAGAGGAAGGAGGGAGAGGACGGAGAGGAAGGAAGAGGAAGGAAGAGGAACGAAGATGAACGAAGGAGGGGGAGAGCGAAGAGGAAGGAAGAGGAAGGAAGAGGAAGGAAGAGCAGCATCACAGCGGCTGTTAGGGCATCTCAGCGTCAGGGGGGCGTCATGCCGACAATAAGGGATTCAGCTGAGGGGGAACAAAGGAGGCGAACAATAAAGTGGAATACTTGAGCAAATAAGTAATATCTATTTCACAGAGTTAAGGCTTAAAAAGGTAAACTAAAACAGAAACAAAAGAAAAAGGCGTCAGGGTCTCCAAGGCAACACAACAGATAAACACCATGAAGCTAATCAGAAAACAAAAGATACCACTGACCGACCAGAGAAGAAAAGAAACACAACAATGAAGCCCTGACTGACCACAACAGAGAGAGAGAGAGAGAGAGAGAGAGAGAGAGAGAGAGAGAGATAATTAGTCTGGGTGTATATATGATTAGGTGATCCCTCTCAGGTGGTGTTGCTGTCTGAGTGACCGGTCCATCCCATGAAACACACCTGGAGCCCGTCAGAGTTCATCTGTCTAATCGGTTCTGCACAGATAATTAAAATGACTGCAGACGAAGCTCAACAATAGGCATCATACAACTTATATTTGATATATTCTTCTATAGATAATACGGACTGTCATGGGGTAAACATTATTGTTTTCTCTGCTTTCACATTTAAGGGTTTTCATTGTACAGATGTCTATTTATAGAGCATGTGTAGTTCTTTTTTTATTTTTACTTGTATGTATTTTATTTTATTTTATTTGCCGTTAGAGATCCTCTCATAACCTCGCAGAATCCGTTGTTTTTCAGACTTGCTGTCTCTGCGTGTCATACCGGTTCCCACCACTAGTTCACGTGGATGGTGCGACCCTTCTGGACCTCCAGGCCAGCAGCACAGCATCATATGGACCCTTCATCCAGAGCGCTCTGAAGTCTCCCTCAAGCAGAGGTTACTGTGGAGCAGCGCTGAAGGATAGGGCACTCACAATTAACTTAAACAAATCTGGATTTTTAGGGAATGTTTAAACATGAATCACATAACGGGACATCGTGGTTTCAGAGCCTGAGCAGCCAGGATGCTAAGGGGACGTACAAAGCTCACTCAGATGCACACTTGTGTTTTGGGTTTCTACTAGAACATATTCAAGTGCTTTAATGGTAAAAAGCTCTTTATTTTTCCCATTCTGTCAGTCCGGTGTGCTCTGATTGGCTCATACACTTTCATTAATACACTTATACACCCTACATACATGCATAGCCTTTAATATGTCTTTTTAATAACTATAACTCTTAATAATTGTTCAGTTTCAGGTTCTTGCAGAAAGAAAACCGATGAACACGCATGTCACTAGAACAAGCATCTTTGGGGAAGATTCAAGATTCAAGATATTTTAATGTCATGTGCACATATAACAGGTTATTTGTACAATGAAAAGCTGATATTGCTGGGCCCTCCGACTAAACAAAATGACAAGGTAAGAAGAAAATGACAAGGTAAGAAAGAAAGAAATACAAATAAGTCACAGTTTACAAATAAGTCACAAAGAGACTAGATCACCAAGGTTCTTCGTGGAACCATAAATGGTGCCTTCATGCCGCTGTTCTGTCATTTCATGCTACTTGTCCAGAACCGATACCTTGTGGTATTGCGCATGCGCCGAGTCGATTTCCCGAGTTCTTTTGACACGCCCATAATGTTTTGCACCCTGTCGATGCACGTCTGATAACGGGGAGTGACATCATCAAAATCCAGATTATTTCCCTAGTTAAAAGTACATTCATCATGTGTATTGTACAGGTAGTAATAATATGTAGTAATGACATGTAGATTAATGAGTGATAAGCAGTTGCTATTTCTTTTGTGTCAACAAATTATTGTAAACATGAGTTTGTTCACATTATCATAATAAAGCACTGGTTTATTATTAGGGTATTTAGTGTTGAAGATAAACACTTTGACAGTGAAAAGTGAAACATTGAACTTTGAAAGAAAAGCATATTGTGATAGTACAATAACATCCTATCAGATAGGGTAGCATGGATCGATACACACCTATCGGTTTATGCAGCGGTAGCAAATTCTGACAAGGCAGCAAAAAATGACAGAACACCGGCATCACCCTAAAGAACCGTATTCGGTTCCAGACGGCACCTCCATGTTAAACCGGACTCTGTTTAAATAAGCTCCCCCCCCAGCGTAAAGAGTTCTTCCCCACGACAGCCGGCCGTGGTCCAGCCCTCTGCGGTCCAGCTGCTGTCTCCTCAAACATCGACTGAGCGTATTCAGTGACGTGGAAAGCCTCCGTAAAGCCGGACCGCTGCGGCGCTCCGGCGGGCGCCGCTCTGTTTGTCACGCTCAACGAGCTCATCGCCCAGCGGATACCCAGAGGACGGCCGGAACGTACAGCAGGGCACTTCTCTGACGCCCGGGCCGGGACAGAGACCCGTGGGTCCGGACAAAGGAAGGAGGGGGGACCGAGGAGGAGGAGGAGGAGGAGGAGGAGGAGGAGGAGGAGCTGGACTAAAATATGTAGAACAAATATAACAAATACGTAACTTAAGTCTCTTTTTGTGATGGACAGATGATATAATCTTACAGATGGAATCGGGCTGCTGGGATGCTGAATATAGTCCCTGCTGCAGAAGCATCCCTCCGTGATGTAACGCTCCTCCTCTCAGGGTCACGGGGTCAGAGCCCGTCCCCGCTGACATCGGTGGACGGCCTGAACTGGTCGCCAGGCAACCACAGAGACGTCTCTGCTATAGTGTGTTGGTGTTTCTGATGTCTGTATACGTTCCTCACGTTGGCAGCCGGCCTCGCCATCCATGTCCCGCGTGTCCCCGAACAGAGGACAGCTGAACGACAGCCTCTTTGTCCGAGGTGAACGTGTTTAGCCGGGTCAGCGGTCGCCGAGCAACCGGCCGGCGGCTCGCCCTCCATCCCTCAGCGCCACGAGTTCCACTTTGATCGCCACGCAGTAATTAAACCTACAGAATCCAGCTCGCTACACGCCCACACACAGACGCACCTTCACATCGGCAGCCAAGACAGGTGGCGTTTGAATGTGTGTGTGTGTGTGTGTGTGTGTGTGAGAGGTTCAGGGACTCTCTCTTCTCTGATGTCTGGTCTTTTCGCTTTAATATCTCTTATTCTGTGAACCCTGAGGTTTTAAATTAAACATGACCGCTGACAAGCAGCGGCACATCTTTCAGCTCGACTGTGTTTCCTCAACAGTTTGTGATCCATATTTAATGCCGACGACTTGATGTGACCCTCACAAGTCAAGGAGACCATCGGCTATTTCAACACAGATATTCTGATGTATCCGTCCACCGAGTCAGATGCTGCACACAACCTGATGACATCATGCAGCTTCATTGGACGTCAACATCTTGCAGCAAATTCTGGAAATCCTCCTGCTTTCGTCCACAGGGGCCAATCAACACACAATTAACTTTATTCATAACTTTATGTAAAAACAGAAGGGGTGCCAACACATTCAGATCAACATTATTATTATTATTATTATAACTATTATTATTAGTATAATAATAAATAATAATAATAATAATAATAATAATAATAATAATAATAATAATAATGTCGCCATATGTGTCCATCTTCTGTAAGAGAGGGACAAATTGGAAGTCAGAAGCACGACTCGAGAGATGAACGATGATCGTCTCTATGGGAAACGGGCTGGGTCGAGACCGGGGGGTCAACGAGTCTAAAAAGGGGGCAGGCAGAGAATCGAAAGGTCAGGGCAGGCAGGTCAGGAATACACAGGAATAGATAGAAATACACAGGAATAGATAGAAATACACGAATAGATAGAAATACATAGGAATAGATCGAAATACATAGGAATAGATAGAAATACATAGGAAAAGATAGGAATAGATATATACACAGGAATAAACAGGAATACTCAGGAATACACAGGAATGCATAGGAATAGATATATACACAGGAATACACAGGAATACTCAGGAATACACAGGAATGCATAGGAATGCATAGGAATACACAGGAATAGATAGAAATACACAAATAGATAGAAATACACAGGAATAGATAGAAATACACAGGAATAGATAGAAATACATAGGAATAGATAGGAATAGATATATACACAGGAATAAACAGGAATACTCAGGAATACACAGGAATGCATAGGAATATATATATATATATATATATATATATATATATATATATATATATATATATATATATATATATATATATATATATATACACAGGAATACACAGGAATAAACAGGAATACTCAGGATCAGGAATACACAGGAATACACAGGAATACAACGTGTAATACAAGGTGAGCTGGGCGTGAGAACCAGGTGACGGGGTGGATGGACGGATGGATGGATAACAGCAGAACACCTGAGATGAAATAACTTCTGGTCTATGAAGTTCGTTTCCAGTCCAGACGAGATTTATAATCTGTTGTCGGAGACCTGGAGAGGGAGTGGTACGTATCCGTCTCTTCTTCTCTGATCAACTCCAGACGGACGTGTTGTTCTCCAACAGGAGAGACGGAGCTCAGGTAGACAGACTGAGGCACACAGCTGCTCTGACTCTCCTCTCTTCCCGCAGAGGAAGGAAACATCTTTTAGCAATCTCCTTTTTAATTACAGTGTCATCCAATGCAAATATGGAGAGTGTCTGTATAGTTACAGAGGGATAACCACACAGAGAGGGAGTGCTGTGAGGATAAACCAACACAATAGTGTGCAATCACTGGCTTTTTAAACGTCTTTTGTTAAATCAATCAAACTCCGTCTGCAGCTGATTTCATTTCTGTGAGGAAGGAAAGTGCACCATCTTCATCCCGCCGCTGTCCTCCTCCTCCTCCTCCTCCTCCTCCTCCTCCTCAGATATGAATCAGTCACACAGAGAGGCTAAAGTGGAGCTCTGACAGCCGTCTGGACCATAAACAACCTGTTATCCACGCGGGACGAGGATAAAAAGCCATTTAAGGTAATTCAATCGCTCCCTCTCTGACTCAGGCGCTCTGATTTGTGGCTGACAGGCTGCGGCGCTCACTCCGCTGATCACTGAGGCGCTCATCTTCCTGACTGTTCAGTCCATACGTTGTTGCTTTAATCACCATAAGAGCCATCAGAACAAGAGTGTGTTCATGGGAGGATAACACAACCTTGAACCGAACACACGTCCTTCCTATTCTATATTCTATATTCTATATTTTATATTCTATATTCTACGACTGTAACCGTCTATCATCCACAGTTATTCCATCTGTAACTGCAGCCTGAGCGTCGTCATTTCCTCCAGAATGCTTCTAACAGGAGATCAAGGAGTCGGTTATTTATTGCCGGACCTGCTTCATTCAGCGTGTGCATAAAGCTATGAGCTCCAAACGGTGTCAAAAGAAGAAGAATTCCCAAAGGCGGCTGGCAGTCAGCGACCGGCCGGAGTAAGAGGAATACTTGATGATTCCTAAATGACATCTTTAATCCTCACGACGGTGTGAGGTAGCAGCAACGTGAGGGCGGTGGGAAATAAACGATGTGTGAACAGCTTTTAATCAGATCATTAAAAACAAACCCGCTTCATCTCGTCATCACAATAAAGTCAGATTCTACTTTTCTCAGACGTTTCCTGTCGCCATATCGGCTTTAGCGAGCTACTGGTGTTAGTTGATTACTTGTGCTAGTGAGCTACTTGCTTTAGCGAGCTACTGGTGTCAGATAAACTACTTTTTCTAGCGAGCTACTAGCTTTAGCGAGCTACTGGTGTTAGTTGACTACTTGTGCTAGCGAGCTACTAGCTTTAGCGAGCTACTGGTGTTAGTTGACTACTTGCACTAGCGAGCTACTTGCTTTAGCGAGCTACTGGTGTTAGTTGACTACTTGTGCTAGCGAGCTACTTGCTTTAGCGAGCTACTGGTGTTAGTTGACTACTTGTGCTAGCGAGCTACTTGCTTTAGCGAGCGTAACTGCTAACTTGTTGTAGTTGCCCTGAATACAGCAGCACGCACATGTGCAGTAGGTCTTGTAGGATTGTTTTCTTTTAACACATTTCAAGCTTTTCATATATATAGAATATGATTTTTTTTTATTCATGTATAGCTAGGTGCTTCAATAGATACTCTTGGTTCTACTTACCCTGAGGGAATGGGACGTTCCAACATGAGTACGAGGCTGTATTGATGACGAGGCTGTATTGATGAAGAGGCTGTATTGATGACGAGGCTGTATTGATGACGAGGCTGTATTGATGACGAGGCTGTATTGATGACGAGGCTGTATTGATGACGAGGCTGTATTGATGACGAGGCTGTATTGATGACGAGGCTGTATTGATGATGAGGCTTCATCTCTGTGTATTTTCTTCCTGTGGCAACATGAACCTTTGCTTTCTGTTTGCAATCATCTGGATTCTCCTTTCCGGTGTATTTTCATCCGAGCCTCGAGTCTGAATGGATTCATGAATTCATTCGACACGTTAGCGTTGATGAAGACGAGACTCTACTGTTTGCCCCTGAGCGGCGCTCCAGCCCTCTTCGCTCTTCACCGAGGTGTTCGTCAACAGGAGACGCCTCCGGGGGAGCTTCCAGGTGTGGAGATGAACTCTCGGCACACTCCGTCAACTTCCAACGACTTTCTGCAGCTTCTCTCTTATATAACGTCGGCTGTTGGATTCATTTCGGTTGATTCAAGCAATGCAAACAGGAGCTGAAGTGTAAAGCGTGTTGGTTGTGCGTGACAAAACCTGCTGCAACAGCTGGCTCCTTCAATCTCCCTCAAACCTTTTGGGCTTTACTCCTCTTTTACTCTGTTATTCTCACGCTTGTTTTTCGGCTGTGTTCGGCTCCGATTCCTCTTCGGTTATCTTAGTTGATTGCAGGAGGAGAAGATGCTTGATGGAGATGGGCGTGTTGTTTTCTTGCTCACTGGCGAACATCACGCACAGTTCATTCTCATCAGGGGGAACAGCTGTTTGACGAAGGGCAAAAGGTCAACAACTCAAAACCCTTGTTTTTCTCACGCTTCTGTGGCTTTTTGGGATCTGCCCTCGTTTCCACATGAAGACAAACAGCATATGGCGAACCGGGTGCAGCGGGGTTATTCAACGAGACTCCGTCATGCGTGAGTCTGAGCTGGTTGCCGGGTTCACACGGTCATGGCAAACAGGGAAGAATCATGACTTTTGGAAATAGTTATTTCCAGACCTGGAAAAGTCCTTTATATCAGAAAAAAATCCTACAGTTTTTTGGAAAAGTCATGGAAATGTGGAATATCCACATGTGCATTAACGCTGAGTTTTAAAGAGTTAATCTCCTTTTAAAAGAATGAAGCTCAAAATATAAGCTGGCATACGATCTTTCATACTGGCAAATATTCCGCGCTGCAAGTGAACGCACCGTAACTGAAAATACATCAATGTTTATTCTTTTAATCAAATATCGTCTCTCATTCATTTGAGTCATTTAAGGTCATAAATCCGACATTTTCTCACTTTCTCATGTATACACCGAGATTTAAAGAAATGGTCTTGGAAATTTGATTTAAAGACCTGAATATCCGTTGAACCCTGTGGATGTTTTTTAGAAGTTGTGTAATTCTTGTTTAAACAGCCTCAATATACAAATTGTCTTTTCCATCTGAAGACGCATTTTAAAAGGTTCCTGCAGCTCTCAGGTCGACCTGTACATCCCACAATAGATTCAAGTGTTTAATCATTTCAGTTTTTTCCCCTCCACTTATTCAATTGAAGGTCATATTTGTGTCGCCGGGTGCCGAGCACGCGGGGCGTCGGGACAAAGGAAATCAGATAACATTCACATTTGCATTTTGGGGAATCTCATCAGTCAATGCGTCTTCCCTGAGCCTCCTCTTCCTCTCAAAGGCCACCCGACACCCGAGGACTGTGGATTTATTTAGAGGTCTCGAGTAAATAATTAAATAAATAAAAAAGCTCCTTAAACTCCCGACCTTTTGTCGATGCCTGTGATTTATCCTGCGACTCGACACAGACATTCATCTGGATTCAACGGCCGCGCTCCGCCCAACATCCGCCGTGACATTTGTATTTATAAATGATTATATCAGACAGCTGACGACACTCTTCACTCGGGAGCGTGGCCTCCAGATAATGCGATTTGAATGAGGGGGGACATCGCAAGTTACTAGTTGACCTTGGTGTGTTGTTGTTGTCTCATTTCCATAAAAAGAGCCTCAATAAATCAGAACTGGCGTTACCCTTCACTTTGCCTCAGGTTATGTGAGTTAAAACTAGCTTCATTTAAAAAAGTGTCGCCCAGGTGTTGTAGTGGTTGCATGTAAATAAAAGGTCACCGAGGTTGCTTCAAGGTATTATTGACGACGATTGCCAGAAACAGATGCAATGTCCACTTTTAAATGTAAAAACGTTATTTATTTCTAAAGTTATATGTTTCCCAAAATACACCAAAAGATAGGTAATAGGGGCACTACAAAACAGGAAAAAACTGGGAGTTCCTGCCAATTTAATACCTGATTATATTGGCCTCTGCCTCCCACCTAGTGGTGGGAGGTCCAACTACACAAAAACAAACCAAATGGCTCTTATACGCGGTTTAATTCATAATTATACACAGGTGCATACACATGTAACACCTATACACACTTGTACAACACAACAGGCCTGATAGGGACCACCCAGCTGTTATATAAGGAGCCGGTGTTGCAGATGCCCCCCCCCCCCCCCCCCCTCATCGCTCCACCTGCCAAATTACTGGACGTCTTCATTTAAGCATCACATGGATGATACCTCTCGGCATGCCTAAGTGCTTTGTCATCAGTTTGTGTGTGTGTGTGTGTGTGTGTGTGTGTGTGTGAGAGAGCAGGAGGGGGTTTGGCATACTGTGTGTGTGTGAGAGAGAGATGGATGACGCCCCTACTGGAACACAACAGCTGGAAAGGGTGAACATTCATTATGTGATGCTCATCAGGAAATCCATATGTGGATCCAAATATGTTTGTGTGTGCATGTTTTTCTGGGCTAATGCACTCTATCAATTAACCATACGTCCATATGCAGGATGGCTGCAGTGTGTTTGTGTGTGTGTGTGTGTGTGTGTGTGTGTGTCTGCGTGTGTGTGTGTGTGTGTGTGTCGTCACCCAAAGGAGTCAAGTGAAGCTGTCCAGGCATCTGAATATCCAACTGGGACCAAAGCCTGAGGGCGGACATGCCGGAGGGATGGAGGGAATGCATCAGGTACTTCCAGAAGGCCCTGGAGCACAGGTGTCAAACACGCGGCCCGCGGGCCAGATTCAGACCGCCACATCTTTGTACGTGGCCCCTGGTGGCTTGAAAAGAAGTGATGACATTTTCTTTAAAAATATCCAAATGTTTCAAATTCCAATTAATTCATCTTATAATATTAGAGATATTTTCATTTGTTGTGGCCCCTGATGGCTTGAAAGACACGTGATCACCTTTTCTTAAAGAAATTGAAGAAAAATATTCGGTGCTTTTATTGTGAAGGTTTAAAATTCAAATTAATGTATGTTATAATATTAGATGCATTTTCATTTGATGTGGACCCTGGTGTCCTGAAAAGACACGCGATCACCTTTTATTAAAGAAATTGAAGACAAACATCCCATGCTTTTATTCTGAAGGTTTCAAATTTAGATTGATTCACGTTGAGACATCTTCTTATATAACATATTTCTACACTCAAATAAACCATAATGAAATTCAAAGAGAGTTATTTAACACTATGTTGGAGTAGTTTATACGTTTATATGTTTCAGTTACGACCTTTGAGGCCATGACGCTGAACACGAGGTGACTGTACCCAGACGCGCAGTGATACACCTATTGACAGCAACTATCATACACATAGCCCACAGTGGTGTGAGTGCGCTGTAACCCGGCTCTGCAGTGTGTGTGTGTGTGTGTGTGTGTGTGTGTGTGTGTGTGTGTGTGTGTGTGTGTGTGTGTGTGCGCCCTGTGGGAGTGACTCAGCCGGGTCAGGCGAGTCACCGGGACCCGGAGGGACCGGCCGGTGAGGAGAGATGTCCGAGGCTCGCGCCTCGGGGGCGGAGCCTGCGGGGAGATCCGGATCCAGTTCTCTCGACTCGACACGTCTGACCCCGGAGCGACACGCCGCCCCGGGGGAGGGGGGGGGGGGGGGGGGGGAGGGAGGTGTCGGGGCCAGTGGGCTCCGCCGGCTGTCCCAGGCATGCGCACACATTTAGGAGGATTTATTTATCTGAGAGAATGTGCAGACAACAACAACAACAACACGACTCACAAATATGCAAATACACACACCGCACTGTATGAGAAATAATTAAATACAAATAAACGAACACTGAAGGGATAGTTGGCTATAATGTTAAAACATTTTTAGCATTTTGAATGGATGTTTTGCACGGTATTTTATTTTGAAAAACATAATTAGAAAAATGTAGTGTCTTACAGTATGTCATAGACAGAGATAATGCACAGGATGATGAACCTGCATGTCATGGAGGCTCCCTGCGTGGCCACAGATTGAGATGGAGCGCTCCCGGCCAATCAGAGGGCTCGCCTACAGCTCACGCTCATTGGTTCATTTTCGGAAAACAATAGCTAAGAAAATAAAAATAATAATAATAAAAATATAATAAATAGAAACATTTTAAAATGTTATAATAAATAAATAAAAAATAAGAATTGTAAATAAAAAAAATAGAAAATGGAGACAAAAATAATAATAATAATTTATTTCTTTTATAAATAAAAACAAGAAAAACATATTTTTAATACATTAAATACTGTTAACAAGCTGTTCCTGCAACACATTGTGTTTCTAGACCATTTGAAGAATGCCTGATGACGTTTAACTGAAAATGCACCAGATATCAGAGCATTGAGATTCTTTGTGTTACCAAAACCTCAACCAATCACAGACCTGATGTCATCCACTCAGCTGATGGATCAGCGGGTAGTGGACCATGTGTGTGTGTGTGTGTGTGTGTGTGTGTGTGTGTGTTCTGTAGATGTGGATGCGGTAGAGACTTATTATGTGTCCCTCCTGTCACATCACTTTCATTCTCACAACATGCCTCAACCCAAAAACATCAAAGTATACTCAAAGGATTAAAAAAACTATTTCAGTTTTTCAAGGCCTCCTTTTATTTTGACACTCTGGTTTGAGCCTGTGGGTATTAATCTGACTCAGTTTGAATTAGTGCCCTAACCCGAGGGAAAAAAAACACCTAAAATAACAGAGATCCTCTCCTATAAGTGGCTTGTATGCATATGGTTCCCCATTGAAATGCAAGATGCGTATAAATATGAATCCATTCAAAGTAAAACTATTAATTTGACCATTGCTTGGTAACTGGTAAGTTAATTAGGTAAAATACAAAATAATGATCTGAATCTAAATGTGTGTGAGTTGCAGGATGCTTTGAGATTTTCCTTGAGAGGTGTGTGTAACACGCACATCGTGTGTGTGCGTTCACAACGAGGTGACGTGTGACATCCGAGTGTAGAGAGGGGAAGAGTGTGTGTGTGTGTGGGGGGGTGACACATTGAGCGGCTGTTGAAGTGGAGATTGAGCAAATTGTGACGAATTTTCACTTTATGTGTGTAAAAAATTGAGAAAAGCGACTAAGTGTTATATTTCTGAAGGTTATGGCGGTTTGTATATTCTGAAGGCTGAATAGTGTATTATAAATATATTCTATTAATAGAACATCTCGGATGGAAACTCTTTTGAAATGACTTGTCGACTGTTGCCGTCTGGCTCACACGGTTACCCCCACGATCCACCGCTGGGGCAGAGAGCACGAGCCAATCAGGGCCGAGCAGCGAGTGTCACGCCGCCCCATAGCAGGACGTGTTATTGAGTTGTTGTTGTTGTTGTTGTGTATTTTGTTGTTGTTGTATTTAATTCAGTCAATCATTGCAATACAGTACAATATTATTATATATAATATACAAAATATAATGACAGGTATAGGTAGAAGCAAAAATGTGTATATATGCTTATTTAAAGAAAAGAAAAAAGAAGAAAAAAAGAATATATATATATATTCTTTTTTTTCTTCTTTATATATACTTATTTTTAAACTTTATTATTTTATATAGACGTATTTGATTATAATAATTTAGGAAAGCAATATATATATATATATATATATATATATATATATATATATATATAATATAAATACTTTTTAAAAACTTTATTATTTTTATTTGTTTTATATACATTTTTAGATGTATTTGATTATAATAATTTAGGATATATATATATTTTAAATTTTATTTTTATTTAACCTTTATTTAGCCAGGCATACATATATATATATATATATATATATATATATATATATATATATATATATATATATATATATATATATATAATGTATTAATATCAACGAGAAAGAATAATAGGTAGAGTAACATGATGTAAGGACAGAGCAGTGTCTAATGCGTGTGCTGCAGATTTCATCTTTTATTCAGAGTACAGACTAGTGTATAAATGAGGAATGTCTCCAAACTTCTGCGGTTTTAATCAGCGGCGACCACGCCATCGTCTTATCGGCATGGCAACCCAGAGGGCGAGTTACAATCTCACAGGTTCCAACAGTCGAGAGACGAGAGACGTAAACGCCTCCGTACCTGCAGCCTCCTCTCGCTGCAGGCCGGAGGACCAGGGGCCTCGTTCAGGGGCCACCTTCAGGGGCCACCTTCAGGGGCCACCTTCATGGGCCTAGTTCAGGGGCCTAGTTCAGGGGCCTCGAACAGGGGCTTCGATCAGGGGCCACGTTCAGGGGCCATGTTCAGGGGCCACCTTCAGGGGCCATCTTCATGGGCCTAGTTCAGGGGCCTCGAACAGGGGCTTCGATCAGGGGCCACGTTCAGGGGCCACCTTCAGGGGCCTTGTTCAGGGGCCACGTTCAGGGGCCTCGATCAGGGGCCACCTTCAGGGGCCTCGTTCAGGGGCCTCGTTCAGGGGCCACGTTCAGGGGCCACGTTCAGGGGCCATCTTCATGGGCCTAGTTCAGGGGCCTCGAACAGGGGCTTCGATCAGGGGCCACGTTCAGGGGCCACCTTCAGGGGCCTTGTTCAGGGGCCACGTTCAGGGGCCTCGATCAGGGGCCACCTTCAGGGGCCTCGTTCAGGGGCCTCGTTCAGGGGCCACGTTCAGGGGCCACGTTCAGGGGCCACCTTCAGGGGCCAGAGGGCTCTGAGGGAGGCCACTGGGATTACGCACTACGGAAAACAAGTTAAATGCATTTTAATTTTCACCATTTGTGGCGATTCATCTTTTGGAAGTAAGTAAAGACATAAACGACTTCTAATGGGAATGTTGAAGGTCATAATAACACGTTATGACTTATTTAATGTCTACTTTACTTCCTAATGTCTTTTTAATGTCCTGCAATGATTCACGCCGGTCGCTCCGATGTGCTCAAAAATATGTATTTTATTCATGTGGAATACAACTAAACTTGCTGATTTCACATTATTAGCCACATTTAATGCAAAACTTAAATGTTAAATAATACGGACGACAATAAAACTTTCAAGATGGAAATGATGGTGTGAGACGACCGACCACATCACAGCTGTGAGGGAATGAATAAACACAATCACACACATAAAGTCACAAGAGAAGTAAGAACCGATACAACTGTTCACCGTCGTGGTGTCATCCCTCCTCCTCCTCCTCCTCCTCCTCCTCCTCCTCCTCCTCCTCCTCCTCCTCCTCCTCCTCTCAA
>CM070088.1:810000-812500 GCA_036178185.1 Liparis tanakae | reverse complement strand
AACATGTGGCGTGGTTGACTTCCGCTGCAGAACACTTTGACAGGCAGGTGCAGGGAGACGTGGGGGGGGGGGGGGAGAGGGGCTCAAAGGGGGAGGGGCTCAACATTATTCATCTATTGGTCACTGTAACTTAAAGTTAAGTAATTGGTTGCTAGGCAACACCTGAAAATCCATTGTTTCGCGAGAAGAGCTCAACACAATGACATGTTTTCTACTGACAATTACAATTTCTTTTCATTTACAAAATGATAGGAGCGAAAAAATGCCATAATAAACGCAGGAGGAGGAGGAGGAGGGGGGGGGGGATCTCGTGGCAAAATCCTCACAAGAACTCAAATGAAAGCCCCGTCGGATACCCAAACACATTTGAGGGGAATTGATGACAAAGAAAGTCATTTTTTATCCTTAAATACTTATGACTCCAACAGAAAGGGCACTTTGCTCATCCAGGGGAAAAGGGGAGGGGCTTGAGCACCACTAGGGGAGGGGCTTGAGCTCCACTAGGGGAGGGGCTTGAGCTCCACTAGGGGAGGAGCTTGAGCTCCACTAGGGGAGGGGCTTGTCTACCTGTGCACGTGCCTGGCTCTGAGTATACGTCGTGTTTTTTTTTCTTTCTTCAAGACCGTTAGAGCAGATTCACAAATGATATTTGGGTTTGATGTTCTCTGTTGTGTGTGTGAGTGTGTGTGTGTGTGTGTGTGTGTGTGTGTGTGTGTGTCCGTTTGGCACTCGATGACATGTGATCACTCCTTTACACTCTAAACTACACGGATGACGACGTCCCTCTAGAACTTAAGGAAATATGAGATCACCTGGGAAATGCATCATATCATCACGGAGGGGAAATACCAAACCTGGAGGAGGTGGAAATACACAAGAGTCACAGAGACGAGCAAAAGTTATTCTTCTGGTGTCCGGCGACTTTTTTGGAGTGTTTTTTTTTTTTACTACTCAGAAGCTGCAAAAAAAAAGAAGAAGAAGAAGAAAAGTAAACGTTGAACTCAGTCGGTGAACGCGTCGAAGTCGCCGGGCGCCGGAGCGTCGCCAAAAAACACCCGGACCCACCCGGACCCACACGTCTCTGGAGGTGAACCACAGCGTTCTGCGCTTCTTTTCAGGGGCGATATGAACACAACATACATTTATTTTTTCAATAAAATAAATAAATAAATACCATTAATGAATATATAAATAAATAAATACCCCCCCCGCCCCCAAAGTATTGTACACGGCCGCTCCAGCGTAATACAATAAGTCTAAATACTGTATGATGATATACTGTAACAATGCTGAAATTACAAAATATATATATATTTATGTATATATATCCCTCTTTTTTCAAAATCCCAAGGGCTGGATGAGTGTTTTCTTGCGTTCGTAATTTATGTACATACACAATGTGATATGCAACCACTCCTCTGAGTTCATACATCATCCTGCAGCTCCGTCTCCATGGTTGCATACCGGCGTCTATCAAAAGAGTGATGTGTGAGCAGAGTTGTGCGCGACACGTCGTCGTGAACACAACATTCTGCTCGCGTCACGTTACGGCATTCAAGATCGATTTAACGGGAAAATGGAAAAACAAATGCAAGAATAATGACATTATTCTGTCTATCCAGTGAATGAATGTCTCCACTGTTCCTCCTGGAAGGAGACGCTTCAGAATACAGTTCACACATCTATTCTCATCTTAACAGGCTTTGTTTTGTACTTTGATATCAATTCATATTTCTTCTGTTTTGTTGTTGTTGCTCTAATCCTGTCGGAATGCCGCCGGCTGTGTGTGTTCACTTTAAAGTGGAGAGAGCTTTACGATCCTCTTTGCAGCTTTCGGGGAAACAATGATTTGTTTGTTTTTAAGGAAAACATAAAACACGACGTGTTTTGTAAAAGCCGCATTACTCAACTACACCAGCAGGGCGTCATTATCTAATTGAATGCATTCTCCTGAGGTCAGAGGTCATTTTGACTCCACTGCAGCTGTGATGAAACTAGATGGAACCGGTTCTGCTCCTCCTACCTGACGCACGGATGAATCCTCAACTTAAAAGGATAAACCGGGCATATATTTATTTTTTGCCATTTTCCTCTTCTAATTTTCCTAGAAAATAATTCAATTAAATCTTAAATGTGAATCAACAGTGCTAATTTTTTATATTTTTTTTGTCCATAGCCAACAACAGAAGACCATAAAAGATGTTGATATTTTTTTGGGCCTTAAAGGTGCATGCAATAAATGTAAATATGTAATAGTAAAATATATACAGTGTCTGTACAGTTGAGCATTTCCCATAAACAGCTTTGTCTCTCAGTCTCTGACCACACGTGGAAAATAATGCAATGTTTAATTGTGCCGATGCTAAAGCTAATTAAATTGAAAATAAATTAGCATCACAGTCAAACAAAGCTCTATTAAAGTGCTTCAGATCTATTTTTTTTTTGTGAAAAACATGATAAATGATAAGACATAAATAATGCCTTTTCTTTTTTCCCAGGC
>CM070088.1:802500-805000 GCA_036178185.1 Liparis tanakae | reverse complement strand
ACATCCGGCATCTGAAGAGGAGGATCACGAGGAGTGAGATCAACCTTTGAAGATCTGTGTTTATATTTCCTCGATGTTCCTATTCTTTTCCTCGCCTTTAAGGTTTCATGAATATCAAACGCTCCTCCGTCAGAGAACTCGTTTTCCTGCAGAGAAACGAGAAGAAAGCCTCAAACCGGCGCCGACGCCTCGCTTCACGAGGCGTTCACGGGTCCTGCAGACGCCCCACTCCCCCAAGAGGGACACTTCAACACGCCGGGTCGCCGAGCTCAGAGAACTGCTGCAGAGTTCAATGAATATAAAGACTAATCACGCTATAAAACTACACGACTCAAAGATGGACTCAGTTTTACATGTTTCCCCTTAATGCTGCGTTCACAGTAGCAGAGCTGTGAATGTTCAACAGTTCAACACGCTTTACTCGCATGAGTTTCCCCGCCTGACTATTTCTGGCTTTTCGCTTCATTTGCACCTTATAGGGGGCGGGGCTAGAGGGGGCGTGGCTTATCTCCGTGGAAACAGTTATCAGCCCTTCATCCACCATGAAGAATTCACCACGAGTTCTGCTTCATACTGTTGAGGACATCTAACCCCCTCGTATCTGTGTTCATCATAACATTAGTATATATATATATGTATATATATATATATATATATATATATATATATATATATATATATATATATATATACACATATATATATATATATATATATATATATATATATATATATATATATATATATATATATATATATATATATATATATATATGTATATATATATAGCTAAATGAAAGACGCTGAAGACATTGCACACGGATGTATAACATGAATAGAAAGCTAAATGTTTGGAGCTGGAAACCAGGAGCCGCCTCACCGGGTTCCTCTTCTTGCGGTCCTTCTTGGCGCTCGGCTTCCTGTTGCTCACGAAGTAGTGCAGCGTGCCGTACTCGATGAGCGCGGCGAAGACGAAGATGAAGCACACGGACACGAACAGGTCCATGGCTGTCACGTAGGACACCTTGGGAAGGGACTTCCTGGCGATGGTACTCAGCGTGGTCATGGTCAGCACCGTCGTGATGCCTGGGGGGGGGGGGGGGGGGGGCACAGGACATCGGCTGTCAGAGCTTGTTGCCACATAGAGATCATGATAGGCTCTTAATTCCTATTTCCTATTCCTATGCTCTACTATGGTGTTATTCGTTAAATAGTACATTACCTGAATCCAAAATGTGTTTTATTGTTGTTTATTTGTTTGCCATAGTTCAAAATATAATATTTAAAGTGAGGCAATACAACATGAGTACAATCACAATGTTGTACTTAATGATCTGGTGCATCAAGCAAATGTTAGCATTGCATTTGTCACAAAAAAATATTTTCAGAATTTCAAATTTTCTGATCATAAGCATTCAAATGAGGAAGCCGATATATACACATATATATATATATATATATATATATATATATATATATATATATATATATATATATATATATATGTGTATATATATCGGCTATATATTAAAATAAATATATTTATATATATATATATAAATAAATATATATATATATATATACATATTAAAATAAATATATTTATATATATAAATAAATATATATATAAAAAATATATACACATATATATATATATATATATAATATATATATATATATTATATATATATATATTAAAATAAATATATTTATATATATAAATAAATATATATATATATATATATATATATATGTGTATATATTGTCTAGAGACGCGCATCAGGACGGAGGGAGCAGCTGTTTTATTGATCCGTTTCTTGACGTTTTCTGGTTCATCTGTTGAACATCACACTGACTACAACATTCCTTCAGCCCCATCTGGTCCCCTCTCCCCTCTTCACACCACGGCCGTCTCTCATGGTGATGGTGTGAGGATGGAGGCGAGGCCGTGCCACGCTCATCAGTACACCGATGTAAATATATATATTGTGTATATATGTATATATATATATATATATATATATATATATATATATATATATATAGCAGCACTACAACCCCCATACACCAAAGCGCCGCCTTGTATACGGGGATGCTCCATGTTTACGCTGGCTGACGACAGAAAGACCATTTAAGTCAAGAATAACATCGCATTGATGCGTCTGTGGGTGGCAGAGAGGGATTAGGAGTGATGTCATTAATCCTCTTCCTAACCACCCAGCCTCCTGCGCCTCCTGCGCCTCCTGCATCATATTTCCCCCGGAAATTAAAACGGTTGCACCGTTGGTTCCATGTTTTAGCGGGGAATTAAAAAAAAAGTTTTTTTATTTAGACAGCAAATCGTGTGTGGAGCTGCAGAAGCACGGGGAAATCAAAAGAACCTATTTTTAGAGGGATTAATGACGGGCGAGGCAGCGCTACCGGGCAGAAGGAGGCGGTCCCTCCTGCAGGGATCGGTTCACACCGGATCCTGCTCGCTAATCACCTCACCCCATCGACG
>CM070088.1:762500-797500 GCA_036178185.1 Liparis tanakae | reverse complement strand
GTGCCCCACGAAATCTGCCCGGCAACTAGACTGGAATAATGGGAAAAAAAACGCCAGACCTGTAAACCCGGGAGTAAGAAATAATTTAAAAAAATTAAAGAATTTCTCCACCAGAAATTTCAAACTAAAATCGTCACTGAAACTAAATAAGTTCCCAGAAGTCCGTCTGTGCCGGTCGAGTGTCGGGCCGCCACGTGATTCACCACAAACATGGAGACCCAAAGCATCCGCCGCCACGGCTCCACCACAGGGCCGCTCCACCCCTCCACCCCTCCACCCCTCCACCCCTCCACCCCTCCATCCCTCCATCCCTCCATCCCTCCGTCTCTCTGGATCTTATTCCAGGTCCCAAATAAGCATCTTGTCCGTCTTTGACGGGACCAGCAGCGCCAGCGGGTTTATTCCCGTGGCGTCCCGTGACCACGGTAACACGTTCTCTCTCTCTCCTGTTTTTCGTGTTCCGGCTTCCACCTCGTCTAAAAATGGCCTCATCATTTCTTATTTAGCCCGGCGCCGAGGAGGAGGGACGCGGTTCACACTCATTACGTAACGCCCGGCGCTCGCTTCTCTCCTCATGTTTTATACATCACCTTTTTTTCACTCTTCGTACTTCCTGTTTTAACTGCGGCGCCGAGCCGTCACGACGCGGGCGACTTCCTGGAACCCGGAGAGGAGACCGTGGAACAAATACGTGGAACAAAACCAGAGGGAACGCGGGGACGCTCGCCGCTTTGAGCGTGAGAGAAGAAGAAGTGGACCACCTGAGGACAGACGGAGGACTGCACTCCCTCGATATCTAACAACGTCCGTCTCTTCGCCCCAAGACCTCCAAATACACCAAAACTCACGTATGAACGTCCACCTGACGTTACATCATGTCCTCATTCAGACCTCTACGTAGAGCACAGAGCATCCAGCATCATGTCCTCATTCAGACCTCTAGTGAGAGCACAGAGCATCCAGCATCATGACCTCATTCAGACCTCTAGTGAGAGCACAGAGCAGACATCCAGCATCATGTCCTCATTCAGACCTCTAGTGAGAGCACAGAGCATCCAACATCATGTCCTCATTCAGACCTCTAGTGAGAGCACAGAGCATCCAACATCATGTCCTCATTCAGACCTCTAGTGAGAGCACAGAGCATCCAACATCATGTCCTCATTCAGACCTCTACGTAGAGCACAGAGCATCCAACATCATGTCCTCATTCAGACCTCTAGTGAGAGCACAGAGCATCCAGCATCATGTCCTCATTCAGACCTCTAGTGAGAGCACAGAGCAGACATCCAGCATCATGTCCTCATTCAGACCTCTACGTAGAGCACAGAGCAGACATCCAGCATCATGACCTCATTCAGACCTCTAGTGAGAGCACAGAGCAGACATCCAGCATCATGACCTCATTCAGACCTCTAGTGAGAGCAGAGCATCCAGCATCATGTCCTCATTCAGACCTCTAGTGAGAGCACAGAGCAGACATCCAGCATCATGTCCTCATTCAGACCTCTAGTGAGAGCACAGAGCAGACATCCAGCATCATGACCTCATTCAGACCTCTAGTGAGAGCAGAGCATCCAGCATCATGTCCTCATTCAGACCTCTACGTAGAGCACAGAGCAGACATCCAGCATCATGACCTCCGATCTATTTCTCGACATCGGCGCTGCACCAGCTGGCGGTCGGCGGAGGGGAAACTTTCTTACTTTCTTTTTTTTTACGTTACTTTCTCCTCTGGCACGTCATAATTCTGTTTCCAGGTTTTAATTACTGTCTTATTAGACTGCCGAGAGAGAGAGAGAGAGAGAGAGAGAGAGAGAGAGAGAGAGGGAGTGAAAGAGAGAGAGAGAGGGGAGAGAGAGAGAGGGAGTGAAAGAGAGAGAGTAAAAAATAGGACACGGATACACAGGCAGCTAAATGAAACCATCTATTTTTGCAAGAAAGAGCCGAGAAGGGAGATGTGGAGAGGGGGGGGGGGGAGACACTTGTACATGTGAGCACTGGTGTGTGTGTGTGTGTGTGTGTGTGTGTGTGTGTGTGTATGTGGAGGAGATGGAGAAGGAGCGGGGAGGAGTGTGACATCGGTATTTAACTCCACAAAAGGAGGATCCAGGCTGAGTCAGAGCATCTCACCTCCCACCACCGCCCATCACACCCGTCACCGGGAGAGAGAGAGGGAGAGAGGGAGGGAGGGAGAGGGGGAGGGAGAGGGCGAGAGAGAGGGAGAGAGGGAGAGAGAGGAGAGAGAGGAGAGAGAGGAGAGAGAGAGAGAGCAGCAGAGCTGCAGCGCGGCTAATGGATTGTTTCTTCTTCACCTCTTTCCTCTCAGAGATGGAGAGATCGTCACCTGAACGTTTTATTATTGTGATGTTCTGTTGTCGTGTCCAGCGTGTGTGTGTGTGTGTGTGTGTGTGTGTCAGATTCACATCAGATTTTGGAATTTCTCAATTTCTTAAAAGTCAAAAGTTTCCGTGACCTTCATCATTCAGTGATCGGTGAGGCGTGCTTCACACCAGGTGGATGCTCAGGTAGATGCTCAGGTAGATGCTCAGGTAGGTGCTCAGGTAGATGCTCAGGTAGATGCTCAGGTAGATGCTCAGGTAGATGCTCAGGTAGATGCTCAGGTAGATGCTCAGGTAGATGCTCAGGTAGGTGCTCAGGTAGATGCTCAGGTAGATGCTCAGGTAGATGCTCAGGTAGATGCTCAGGTAGGTGCTCAGGTAGGTGCTCAGCTAGACCCCTGGTGGTGCTTAAGCTCCGCCCCCTTTGCCCTGGATGAGAAGTGACCCTCCTTCTGGAGACACGTGTTTCTCTCTTTCATCAGTATTTAATAAAAATGTCTTCCTCCCTCAGTTCCCTCCCCGCGTGTTTTGATGTCTGACGTTCTTCTTCCAGACGGCGTGTGACCCCCCCCCCCCTCCCCCTCACAGGTTTCATTATGTTTTATTGGTTTATTGGATCAGGGACGCAATGTCTCAGAAACAATATGAAGATGAATTCATGAAAGCTTTTGTTGTTCTGGTTTTATTGCCTCCGTCCTCGCCGTCTCTCGGTTACGGAGACGGGCCGTGACCGGCAGCCTCCCTCGCCGTTACGACACGTTCCCTTTGATGTTCTGATTATTCCTGCAGACTTCCCGCCTCCCAGCAGCTCCATGCATCCTTTAGGATGATTTCTTTAGGGTAACATCTTTGTGGCATGGCGACATGATCACATCCTCCTTTCATTTAATCTCAACAACGACATGTCCTCCTCTATAACGGCGCCTCAGTCCTGTTCAGCGTCGTGGCCTCAAAGGTCGTAACTGAAACATATAAACGTATAAACTACCAAACATAGAGTTAAACAACTCTCTTTGCATTGGATTATTGTTTATTTGAGTGTAGAAATAGTGTACATAAGAAAAAAGTATCTAATATTATCAGATACATACATTTTAATTTGAAACCTTCAGAATAAAAGCATGTGATTTTTTCTTCAATTTCTTTAAGAAAAGGTGACCATGTGTCTTTTCAAGCCACAAAAGGCCACATACAATTAAAATGGTTCCAATATTCTAACAAATTCATTTGAATTTGAAACCTTCAAAATAAAAGCATGTGATATTTGTCTTAAATTTTTTAAAGAAAATGTGATCACATGTATTTTCAAGCTACCAGGGGACACACGCAATTAAATGGTCTCTATTATTATAACAAATTCATTTGAATTTGAAACCTTCAAAATAAAGGCATTGGATATTTTTCTTCAATTTCTCTAAGAAAGTGATCATGTGTCTTTCAAGCCTTCAGGGGCCACGGAACATGATGTGGCGGGCCGAATCCGACCCGCGGGCCGTGTGTTTGACACCTGCGCTCTACAACATGTACGGACCCACATGTGACCTCGAGGAGGAAGAGGAGGAGGAGGAGGAGGACACTGGATCTATTCAGAGAGCGTTATGTGGCCGAGGAATGAAGCATGGCCGCATCACGGCGCCTAAAGATGCATTCTGCCTCCTATAAGGGAACTCCTCTGCCGAGTGTTTATATTTATACACGCGTTGTGTTCATGGGCGTCCGTGTGTTTGTCTTCCTCTTCTGCTTCCTTTCAACCACGAAGCCTCCAGATCCCCCCCCCCCCCCCCATCAACGAGATGGTCTGCAGCGCTCCGTGATGGGCGAGAGGGCCGCCCAGGTCTCCCCGGGCGCCCTCCACTCGAGCCGCATCACGCGGCCGGCCGCACACAGACAACGCGGCGGCTCTCGGAAGGTCACGCTCCAAGAATAGCTTTCAATACGTACGATGAGAAAAATACATTTATAAAAGAGGCGTACGTGAAATGTGCACGCTACCAAACGGACGCGGGAGCGTGCCTCGGCTCACGGGCACGGGGCCCGTCCTCCAGAGCGCTCTGAGTCCCGTCACACAGCCGCTGTTCTGTCATTTGTTGCTTCCTTGTCAGAATTTGCTACCGCTGCATAAACTGATAGGCGTGTGTATCGATTCATGCTACCCTATCTGATGGATGTTATTGTACTATCAAAACTGTCACTGTTAAAGTGTTTATCTTCAGCAATAAATACCCTAATAATAAACCAGTGCTTTATTATGATAATGTGAACAAACTCATGTTTACAATCATTTGTTGACACAAAAGAAATAGCAACTGCTTATCACTCATTAATCTACATGTCATTACTACATATTATTACTACCTGTACAATATACATGCTGAATGTACTTTTAACTAGGGAAATAATCTGGATTTTGAGGATGTCACTCCCCGTTATCAGACGTGCATCGACAGGGTGGCAAAACATTATGGGCGTGTCAAACAAACTCGGAAAATCGACTCGGCGCATGCGCAATACCACAAGGTATCGGTTCTGGACAAGTAGCATGAAATGACAGAACACCGGATCCGTCCCGCTGCAGGACGCTCAGCCGACATCCGCGCTCATTACGCGGGTCCTGTTCAACCCGCGGCTCGCTCAGAGGGAAGTGGAGCCGTGGCATCGATTCCCTCGTACGCGATGGGAAAGCTTCTTCAATCCAAGAAGAGCTGCTTCTTTTTTTCTAAACTCATTTGTTCCTCTAATGTGGCGGGAAGTCGGCGCTCGGCCTCAGAGAGGAGCCGGCGGCCGGGTTTGATCGCTCATGTAAATGCACCGCGCGGGCAGCATCCATCACACACACACACACACACACACACACACACACACACACACACACACACACACACACACACACACACACACACACACACACACACACACAACTAATCACTCATTGCATTCATCTTGGTCGGCCTCACAATGCACCTCCTCTGACCTCCTCTCCATCCATCCATAACACACACACACACACACACACACACACACACACTATAGCAGCGCTGCAGCTGGATCCACGTCGGTGTTCAAAGAAATATAAAAACAGCTTTATTAAGCTCTGAATGTCTGATAGTAAACCCAAGTCCCTACATTTATTGTTCAAAATATATATTCACTATATGCACAAACTGCATGGTAATCTGCATGACCCACTTCTTCCAACGTGTCTTCCAATAAGTGGAGCACAAGTCAATATCCCGTTGCTTGTGCAGTGACACAGCCTCATACAGCCTCATCCATCCCGGGACACTTGCCCTCTGAGCTGGCAGCATGGATTCTGTTTTCCAGGAGCAATAAAACGCTCCGACTGCAGCATCTCTTTCTCTTTCATTCCCGTCACCCTCTATGGTTTGTCCTCCGTTACTCCCTCTCTCCGTGTCCTTGTCTGCTCTGTGATGTTCATCCCTGAACTCCAGCCTGGCAGAGGGGGAGAACACGGCTCCCAGCAGCCAGCAGCCAGCAGCCACCGAGGGGTCAACGCAGCGGCCTTCCTCCCTTCAACGGGGTCGAGTCTCTTGTTCTTCGCTTCTGTCCACTGGCGTCCTGCCAAGGCTCCTTTGCTGGTTGTATGCAGCAATTGTGTACATGCATTCAAGTGTGTGTGTGTGTGTGTGTGTGTGTGTGTGTTGTATTAAAATGTATAACAATTTATTTAAAAAATATATTTTAAACATGTTTATAAAAATGTATAAAACTTTTAAAAATTGTAAAATTATAAAAATGTATACAAATTTATAAAAAGGAAAAAAATATATAAAATATTTTTTTTAAATAAAAAAAGAAGAAAACTAATTTTAACAAATGTACTAAAAATATTTAAAACATTAAACACATTTTAAAAATGTATACAAAATTCTAAGAATTATTTTTTAAAGAAATATGTATTATCAGAAAAATGTATCCAAATGTGTGAATGAGTTGTATTGAAATGTATAACAATTTATTTAAAAATATGTTTCTAAACATTTATAAAAATATTAAAAAAAATATAAAAATGTATAACAATTTAGAAAAAGAAAAAAAATCGATATTTAAAAAAATGTTTAAAATAAGAAATAGAAAAAAATCGTTATACAAATGTATTACGTTATTTCTATTATATCATGTTGTAATCAACATGCACCAGGGCTTTAGAAGGCGCATGAGTTTGGATCACTAGCCGGCTTATTCATGGACCATAAGGATTGCATCATCTTCCCAGCGAAGGGAAGTGAGGAGGAACACACACTCATCATGTGTTGCAGTAATAAACTACATTGTAGGCCCTTCAGTCTGTTATTGCAACGCATTCTCTTCCTGCCTCTTCAGCGTGTATCAGAGCTGCACTGACATGCCGTTTCTCTGTGTAGCTCCACTAAGTGCTTCTCACAAGGCACACCAGGCTTTTATTCTGAAAGGTAAGCAGTATACTAAATATAAAGATGCTGAGCTGCAAAGAAAAGGCAATAACAACAACCCTACTGTTACACGTCTAAAACAACAAGGAGGTTGGCCACGATCAATAATGACATAATGGAGAGACTCGGATGAATTGACCATCTCATAAAAAGGAGATAACAAAAAAGTGATTATAGGGAAACAGCTTTTCCTTCTTTATCATCTCTAAATTTAAAGGAACAAAGGCAGAAATAGCTTCATTACTTTTTAAATGATTACACAGTAGTATTTATGAGGGGATGTATGACTTGTACATGTATGTTAGTTTTGTACATGTCCATCACCAGCGGCTCTAACGGGCATGAAGCTCAGGAAGGATTTATTTGAGTCACACCACAGTCCAGCCTAAACAATTACTTGCAGAGCGCCAAACATATTGTTTACCGATACCTCACAGATACAAACAAACAAACAAACAAACAAACACGTAAACACAGCCGCCCTCTGCATCAACACCGTCAGGGGAAAGATTTATTTATTGCTTCATTCTGAATGAAAGCCAGCAAGTACAACATGATGATGCACGCCATCTATATATATATGTATATATATATATATATATATATATATATATATATACATATATATATATATACACTCATACACATATATACGAGAGAGAGAGAGAGATTTTAATGTTTGAATTCATCAAATTGAAAGAAGTCTAGACTTCCCAAAGATCCCGTCCTAACCTTTCTGCGGGTTCTAAAGTGCATTTCTCTCCTCAGTTATCGTGTCAGTCCTCTTCCCGGTCTGATCTGTAATCCTGGTGTTTCTGTCTGGAGGTCACAGCGCGACCTTTCAGAGAGACGTGACTCACGATGCTTTATAGTAAAATCCATAACGGCCGCCTCCCGCCCACAGCAGCAGCCTGTGGGGGGGGGGGGGGGGGGGTCTGTGTGCTTCATTCAGAATAACACTTCACGTGGTGCCAGAGGGCAGCGGGACCTACAGGATACACTAAGTCTGTATCTTCATGTATATTCACCCTGATACTTTACCTACATGGGCTCTAACTAAAAGATGGACTTTATTTCATAAGGCCTTTAGAGTCACTGGTGGGCGAATGAAGCCTGATAATAATAATAATAATAATAATAATAATAATAATAATGCCTCTTTAATTCCCATAAATTAAATTTCACCATATAATAAAATTTAAAAAATAAAATAATAATACATATTGATGCCTCTCTAATTTCCATAAATTAAACTCTAACATATAATACCAATTATTTAAAAACATAAAAAAATAATACATATTAATGCCTCTATAATTTCCAGGAATACAATTCCACCATATAATAATAATAATAATAATAATAATAATAATAATAATAATAATAATATTAATAGTAATACTTTGAATTCATAGGGTTTTTCTAGAGCGTCACAGTTGTGACATCATCACATTAGGGCGACGCTGCCTCCATCAGATTAAATACACCAGCCCGACATGAACGTCGTGCAGCCGCCTCAGATCAATAGATCAATAGAGCAATAGAGCAATAGATCAATAGATCAATAGATCAATAGAGCAATAGAGCAATAGATCATGTGTGCCACACGGTAACGTGTCCCCGACTCAGCCCGACCCTCGATCCTCGTACCTGAGACGGTCCTGACGATCTCGGAGGTGTTCCTCAGGCCCACGAAGGAGAACTGGTAGAGCCTCCAGGACCGGATGTCGCCCACCTCCACCGAGCTGCGCTTCCACTTGTAGACGATCTCCTCCCGGGGGTACCCGTCTGAGGGGGGGGGGGGGGGGGGGTGCTTTACATTCTTTTAAAAATGCTAATTTAGAGCATACATTTTGAAATATACAGAACATTTGTCATTTCACAGAACAAACACAACGTTTATTTTTTATTATACTATATTTCTTGACATTATAAACTGCAGTACACATTTTAAAGTGTTCTAAAAGTAAAACATTTTAAAATAGGTGAAAGCGTGACTAGTATACGTTGAAGATATTTCTATTTAAATGTACTATTGACATTGTAAGTATATATAAGTATATTTGGTTCTGCCTGTTCAGCCTCCCTGGAGGAGCTTTAGAGAGCAACGTGTTGCTCACAGGGAAAAGAGCACCAGGAGCAGCCTGTTGTCTCAGTGTGTGTGTGTGTGTGTGTGTGTGTGTGTGTGTGTGTGTGTGTGTGTGTGTGTGTGTGTGTGTGTGTGTGTGTGTGTCCTCGGAGCCTCACACACTCTGCTCTCCATCTGTGGAGCGACCAAGTGAAGCCGAGCCTCTCAGAACCGATCCACGTCCGCCTGAGACTGCAGACGACGTCAAGCGGACGCTCTGATGGCGAGCGTCGCCATAGCAACCTCACGGCAACTCGCCCAGACGACGCCGGAGCGTTAGCCTAATTTCATGCTACGCGTTAGCATTGGATAAACGTCTGGTACATATATTTAAATATGAAGAATGTGAAGGTCGTCGCCGGGCGGATGAGTAACGCTTCTTCAAACGTCTGGAGGTGGAGGTGGAGGTGGAGGTGGAGGAGTGAAGGTGGAGGTGGAGGTGAAGATGGAGGTGGAGATCTTCTCCTCCTCCATCTTCACCTCCACCTCCTCCTCCACCTCCACCTCCACCTCCAGGCCTCGGCTCTTTAAGAGAAAGCTCCTCTCTGGATAATATCCCATGATGCATCTCTCTGGATCCATAGCGCCTCGTTAGCATAGCAATTTTCTAAATGTTTTGAGAACGTTATTGACGGCGTGCAGAAACAGATCCATCAGCGCTGAGCGGAGGTCAACGAGGTCAACAAGGTCAACGAGGTCAACGAGGTCAACGAGGTCAACGAGGTCGTCTGTTGTTCGTCTGTTGTTCATCTCTATTCATCCTGATTGACTAACGAGAGAATTCAACAACAATCCTCCTCAACGTCACATGGTGTTACCTCCATATGCTAATGAGACGACAGGCATTCACCTGTGATACCTACACACACACACACACACACACACACACACACACACACACACACGTATGTCTTATGATTATTTTATGATTATTATGGTCTGTCAGGGGACTACAGATGCTAATTAGCTGTAGCTACAATCTGATGCAGTGCATTAAATAGTGACATATTAAATAGTGATTATAATAATATATATATATATATATATATATATATATATATATATTATTAATATAATAAAACATGTGTGTATATATGTGTATATATATATATATATATATATATATATATATATATATATATATATATATATATATATATATATATATATATATATATATATATTATAATTGTACATGCTCCCTTTTGAATAAAGATAATTATATGAATAATATAGGATATATAGAGATCATTGTGTACTTTTTGGTGTGTGCAAGTGTATGTACATATAAAAATGTGTATTTTTATGTTTCTGTCTGATATTTTTGTACTTTTTTAAATGTTAATATGTCTAAAATCTATTTTTTTTAAATGTAATATATTGGTGAGGTCTAACAGAACTCCTGAGCTCGTTGCATAACGATGCCTCGAATGACGTGTTTGTGGAGCTCATGTGTTGCTCGTGCACGCCACGCACGCACGTGCACGCCACGCACGTGCACGGCAGAGGTAGAGCAGAAGGTCAGAAGGTCGTCGGCGTGCGGCGGACTTACAGCTGGAGAACTCCAGGGGACACGAGTGCTCGTCCATCGGGAAGTTGTTCAGCTTGAGCTGACACTCGGCGTCGATGGTCAACCTGCAGGCAGCGTGTAAATGTCAAAGAAGTACTATATATACATACATACATAAAATAAATATATAAATATACAACATTTAGAACTGCACAAACATAGTTCATGAAAATGAACACAACTAAATATCCGTTCCCACAGCAACGCTCACGGCTCGACTCATCACTCTTCAGGGAGTTTGAAGACAAAGTCTTTAAGCTTCCTCTTAATGGGAGGATGACCTTAGATGACTTTACACACACACACACACACACACATGCACACACACACACACACGCACACACACATTATTGTCATGTATCATTGTCCTCACACTCACAGCGTCCTAATTAACCGCTGCTCCCGCCCTGAGTCGGCGAGCGCGTTAACGAAGTGGCGGCGTCGTGTTCATCCATCACCGCTCCAGGAAGACTCTCTAGGTGTGTGTGTGGCGGCGGTGTTAATGTTTAATGGATTTATGACGGCATGCAAAACATGATAACACACAATTCATCCATCACATTTCACTCAAACCGTTATATAAATCATAAATTAGCCCAATCAATGTAATACAGGCTGGATCAGGCCATTACACCGTATAGAAATGACTATTTAGCATTACAATTACATTTTCTTTAGAAAGATTTAAAAGAATATATATAATAGGAACATTACAGATGTTTAGACCTTAATAAGCTGCGTGGGAGCGCCCGACACGTTAGCGGTAACGCCGTTACACTTTTACACTTTCACTTGGTCACAAACGACTTCCGCCGGACAGATTTGACTCTTTCTGATGAACGCTGAATTTAAAGCGCTGTGAACGGCGGAGGGTGATCAGAGAGGGATGAGAGTGAGGAGCTCTTCAGCTCACACTGACCCGCACGCTGCCTCCAGGAGGAGCTGGAAGCACCGCGGTGGCCACGCAGTGATCGTAACGCAGGGAAATTAAATGCTGCACACTTATCGTCCGTTCTTAGTCTTTAGGCCCAAACTGTTGGATTGAGACTAATTATGTATTTTATCTTTTTGTTTTCTGCTTTATTCAACTGAGAGCACTACAGATACTTGTTCATATGAATAATATATGTTTATATATATAATATATCTTAGCTAGCTTTCCAACACAAGAGGAAATAGAATAGGAGAATTTATTTTTAAATATTTTGGTTCAGACAAAATATAATGAATTGGATTCACAGGGTATGTATGTAAATATATAAAAATATATATTAAAAGATATATATATATATATATATATATATATATATATATATATATATATATATATTTATTTTCTGTCCATAACAAAAGAAAGTTTTAATACATACATACATGTGTATATATATATATATATTTTTTTTTTATATATATATATAAAAAAAATAACACACATATATATATATATATAAATATACCCAACAAATATATATGTATACATACACATAAAAAAACACTGTATATATATTTTAATACACATATATATAACAACAATATATATATATATATACATTAAAAACAATTATACATTAATATATATATATATATATATATATATATATATATATATATATATATATATATATATATATATATTACAAATAGGATTTGTAAGCTTTCAATGGGATCAAAAGGTGAATTAAATACGTAAATACTTCTGAAACAGTCCCACTGTTCCGCGATAGTGGAATGGGTCGCTGCGTCCCCGCGTCTCACCTGAGGGTGTAGAGGATCCGACCGTCGTTCCAGATACGGAGCATGCGATTGGGCGTGGTGATCCAGTGGGCGTCGGCCTTCTTGGAGTTGCGGAAGAAGGTGTCCGGGATCCAGATCTTGCCCACCATGTTGCTGTTGAGGCGCAGCACCTTCATCGTGCTGTTGAACTTCAGCCGGCGGTCGTACCACGTCTGGGCGAAGAAGATGTCGATGGTGTATTCCTGAAGAGGGACGAGGCGCCAGGTTAGAAGCTGAACAATAAACCTGAGCACAACAAACTGCTCAATACTCCTCGTGGCCACAACTATCGCCAAGAACAATCCTCACGGAAATCAAGGAATAACACACACATCACACTCTGGAAAATGTCACGTCAGAATATAGTTCAATGGAACAACTCAGCTCATCTATCATTTACAACAGGACACCACATCTGGTCATCAGTCCCTACATGTGTACAAACATGACTCCACCAATCTTATTGGTTAGTTAATTCATCTTAATTCATTTTGAATTTTGAATTCATCTCATTTCATTTTGAATTTTTTATTGTCCCTGGCCTGGAAACCAATTAAATTTAACGTACATAGTATATATTTAAGAATGCATCTGCCATTGTCAAAGTATTTTTTAAAGGCTCACACACACGCACATATGCGTTTGCATTTATCTATTTCATTTATTTAATTCATTCAATTCATTTAATTTATTTATATAATTTATTTAATTAATTTTATTTATTTTTCTCATGACTCTGACTTTATGAAGTTGTGTCCACTGTTTCGTCGTCCTCTCGGTGTTATGTCTATGTATCGTCTTGTAATAAAACATTTTAAAAGAAGCTGAAGACGCTTCATGTGAACACACCGGGTTAAAACCCTCGTATCTGAATATGCAATCAGATTTAATGAAATCGTTTCTTCTGTCTGAGGGAAACTTTTTCTATCTCGGTGGAACACTGCAGACACTTTTCACTTCATTAAAGCGTTTCCATTCAGGCCCAGAAGACCTTTTGTCCCCTAACAGTTCAGCTGAAACAGACCATCCTGAAGCCCTCAACCTGAAAATTAAATGTTCAACGGGGCAATTAATACGTCCCCTTGTTCGCCTCAAATATTATCTAACCTCATTTCCCCGAGCCCGACTCAACCTTCTGTCTCCCATTCAGCCGCGAGGAGGCGCGAGGAGGCGCGAGTGTGAGGGGGGCTGTGAGCGAGGGGGGGGGGGGGGTCCGGGTCCTTCATGTTCATCGTGTGATCCGGCCCCGAGGTTCAAAGTGAACCCCGGATGAGAGGAACACGACACAATGGGGAGTGCAGGAGGCCATGAAGGCGTCATCTCCGGACAAAGCTCAGCGATATAACAACGTGTGAATCCTGAATGAGATTCTAAAAACAACGTTTCGACCAGGTGACGTTCCTTTGAACGGCCTCATCGTCCCCAAAGGAGAGAGAGAGTTCAAATGCCAGGAGAGAAAGATTAAAGGCCTCCGGATCCTCTGGAGCTGGAGCCTCACATGGGGCTGGACAAAGGGTTTCAACGTGGGGGCTTACACAACACACACACACACACACATAAATATATATATATATATATATATATATACATACATATGGGAGCACTTTTAATACATATGTATATATATATATATATATATATATATATATATATATATATATATATATATATATATACACACACACATATGCTGAAAAGTATGGACCACAGTCAGCACTGCACACATAAGTTACCAATAAAATAAGCTCCAAGCAATGTCCTGGCATGGATACTGAGATTCACAAATATATATATATATATATGGGGGCACTTTTTTTATCATCAAATGGCAATAATTAGACTATATGGCAATAATATGACTATCAGGCAGTAATAAGACTATCAGTAGTCTAATAGATTCTGGACCGGGTCATACAGGCGACAAGTTCATTAAGTGATCAGGATCATTAGAGGACATCATGGCGCGTGTTGGCCCACCTCCAGTCACATGATGTTCTTAAGGGCAGTTTCCCCCTTTACCCCGGTGTGGTGCAGCCCTACTCCATCATAAGGACGCCTCTCTGCAGGATCACAGCTTTATGTGGTCCAATAATATTCCTCATTAGTTAAAACAGAACCAAAGAACATCTTCCTCTCTGAATCTGAGCTGCAGGTCCAACACGCCACGTTGTGCTTTGTATTAATAGGACGGCGCTGATGGGTTCTGGGAGCCAGACGCAGCGCTCCCACTCCTATTGGCTGCAACTGCAGGAACAAAAGCTACGCGGCGCCGTGGGTATAAAAAGCTTCCTGCATCTTCAAGTAATAAAGAGGTGAAGACAAAGAGGATTTTATTCTGTTTATTCCATCGCGACTTCATCAGTTGTCGGAAATAACTTAACTTTTAAGCGCCAAGCTCTTTTTAGGCCTCGGCTCTAAAAATTGCATCCAAACTAAAAAAGGCTGCATCTCTGCAACCACTAGGGATTTATTAATCAATTTATTCTTTTCAAATTAATTTTATTTAGATGTGTACATATTATATACACGTTACTGGGTGAGAGTAAATGAAGATGGCACACACAAAACATAAAAATGTCAGGTTCGAACTTTTAAAAAAGCAATTCCAGGATGATTATATGTATTTAATGAGGTAGTTGAAAGGTTTAAAACTCAGATCATCAGGTCTCCAAACATCACAACCTGTTGTTGACTTATAAACAAAAACAACAACAGCCGACTCCTCAGACTGCGGATGACGACATCCTTGGCAACCGCAGCGTGAGAACTGAGAACTGAGAACGTCTCCGGACTCGACGTCTCAGACGGAGGACATCCGTCTCTCAGAGCCGTCTAATTTTCAAAATAAAAGACGTTGCATGCAACACAGGTGCAATAGAGGGGTGGCGTTCATCCGCCTGCTGCAAAGGACACCTGCAAGTTATTCCTACTAATATGTGATCGCATGGATTTAGGAAAAATAGAACTACGACTCGTGCACTAATGGAGATGGAAGGAATAACAAAGGTAGTTGATGAAGATGATGATGATGATGATGATGATGATGATGATGATTCTATCGGTGTTTACATTGACCTCCACAAGGCTTCTGATATGATAGATCACAGTAGATGATTGAGGACATTGGAGAAGTATGAGATAAGAGGGACGGCTCACTCTTAGTTGAAAAGATTCAAATGATGATATTTTTGGTTTTCAAAAGGATTATTTATAAAAACTTTTTTTGAGGGTTATAAGTGTGATTGAAATGTATGTACAGTATATGGAAGATGTATGTAGAGATATATATATATAAAAAAATACATATATATATTATATTTATGTATTTTGTATATGTATAACACAAATTGATATATATATATATATATACCTTTTATATACAAAATCAATATATATATATATATATATATATATTTAAAAAAAATATTTATCATTTTCTTTATTTTATAGTAATTCTCTGATTTATTTGATTATAATAATTAAATGCATATAATAATATATAATATGCACATATAGGAATATATATGCATTGTTTGCTTCTACCTATACCTTTTCGGTATTTATTGTATATTATATAGAACTAGAAAGAGCATTTCCTTCTGAAAATGCGTTGGAATGCTTAACATTTGAAAGCTTGAAGCTGAAAAATAAAAAATAAATAGCTGAAAAAGGTTTTAAAATAGCTGAAATAGGTTTGGAAATAGTTGAAAATGTCTAAAAATAGCCGAAATAGGTTTGAAAATAGCTGAAATATGAAATGAATAAGTTAAAATGTCTGGACATATTTGAAATATGAAATTAATAACTGAAAATAACTGAAAATAACTGAAAACATCCGGAAATAGCTGAAATATGAAATGAATAACTGAAAATAACTGACAATATCTGGAAATAGCTGAAATAGGAAATAAATAACTGAAAATAATTGAAATATGAAATGAATAAATGAAAATAACTGGAAATAGCTGGAAATATCTGAAATATGAAATGAATAACTGAAAATAACTGAAAATAACTGACAATATCTGGAAATAGCTTAAATAGGAAATGAATAACTGAAAACATCTGGAAATAGCTGAAATATGAAATGAATAACTGAAAATAACTGACAATATCTGGAAATAGCTGAAATAGGAAATGAATAACTGAAAATAATTGAAATATGAAATGAATAAATGAAAATAGCTGAAAATAACTTAAATATGAAATATCTCTAATATCTCTCCATATATAGACACCACACACGCACAAACCGTTGGTCAGTGTATAAAGTGCATGGTGTTGTGTATGGTATCATTGTAATCCTTGACCATCAAAACATAGGGTAGATATTACCACTTTTCATTTATTGTGTTTGGCTGAAGAGATATGACGCAAATACAGAATTTGGTTATGGAGGAAGGCAAAATGGTGGCTATGAATAACACAAAGCATTCAATGATGCCGTCTATGGTATCATTGCAATCCTTGACCATCAAAACATAGGGTTGACATTATCTTATATGTGCTTTGATGTTTTTTTCAGGAGATATCATGGAAAACGATATTTTAATAATGCCGAAATAAAATGGATGAGCTTTTTTTAACGTTCTTTATTGGAAGAGCAGAATCCATAGAGTAATTTTGGTGCTTGTATCCACATTTGAACGATTCTTCATCAAAAAATGCTGTTAGCTGCCCCACTAACTGAAAATAACTGAAAATAAGAGACAGACAGCTGAGAATCTGATGATAGCAACCCGTCAGAACATTTGGATTTGAAAGAGAACCATAACTCTCACCCTAAAAACGTCTACATTAGGAGAAGCTCAAGGCTTGTGTGAACGTTGACATCTCCTTAAATATTTTTTAGGTTAAGAAATGAGGGTATAGTCGCAGTTCAGAAAATGCTCCTGTTTGCTTCAAAAGTTGAAAGGCGCTCAGAATTACAATGGCGATGACTGAGCAGAAAAGTGGACTTCTCCCTTTGTAAAGCCTTGACTCGAGCTATCTGGGAAACTGTTGGATTCCACAGTCACATTTCTATGACAAGCACAATATTCCTATTACTTTATCAACAAAATATGTCTAAAGAGTAAGAATTGTGGCCGTAGTAGCGATTTACAAAAATAATTTCCGCTTGATCCTGACGCAGCTGTCCCTCTAGCCATGACGTCACAGCTCTAGACTTCCCACACACATCCATTGTAAGCTCCTAGGAGGAGCGGAAAACACATCAAACTAAAATAATAACAATTAAATAACTATACGAGATATGAACAGAATATGAATTATAAAGTTATAGCTAACACCTCTGTCAACATTTTAAAAGTGGAATTGTGTCTTTAGCTGAATGTATGCCGATATGGTAAGCTTTAAAGTTGAACAAGTTGAAGCGGATTTGAAGAGTTCTCTCATTGGATCCCATTCATTATTTATTCCCTTAATAATTTGAAAATTTGAAAAGATAAAAAATATTTGAAAATATACAGTAATAGCTGAAGGCTATCTGAACATATGAAAAATTAAATTGCTGAATTTGCTGAAAGTATGAAGATACTGTAAGCTTTTTAAAATTGAAGATTTTCTCCATAGGAACTGATGAATTTAAAATGACATAAAAGTATTTAAATATAAAACATTTGAAACATTTGAAATATGAAAAGTAATGCCATTCCAAGTCTGAAGAAGCTGAATTTTTTAATATTTGAATTGTTTAAATAGCTAAATATATGAAGGAGTAGAAGAGGGACGAAAAAGGTACGGAAGAAATAGAAGAATAATAAAAAGTTTAAATAAAGATTACAAGAACAAGAGTTGGACTGCTGAAGCATTCCAACTAATAATATTGTATTTTAATGATTGACTGTAAACAAATACACAACAACACCTACACCTGCACTGTGTTGCCCCACTAGAAGGGCAGTGGGCAGCGGGCGGTGAACCCGTCCACCGTGGTCTCCATCGGTCACACATGCAGCGCCACGGCAACCGCGCTCAGCTCCACTCACCATGTTGATGGCGTTCACCGGCCCGATGCTGTTGACGAACATGTCCGTGTGGATCACCGTTGGCTTCACTGAAAGGAAACATAAGAATGATGATTATTCATCTCGTACAATAAGCTTCTTGACGTGGCGTCTACGTCTTCAGCAGCAGTGAAGAAGAGGAGCGCGTCCTCGTCGTGAAGGACAGCCGCTCTGGGAGGTATCCAGGTGTTCCCTGATCCTCACATGACTGACAGGTGTGATGATGAAATCACGAGAAACCGTTGAATGCATGTCTGCACGAAGTTCAATAAAGTTAAAACACACCTTCATCTCCATCAGGCATCAAATCCTCCATATGAAACACGCTCAAATCAATCAAAGTCAAAAGGAAATGGAACCAAAAGATGACAAGTACACTTTTTCTGACTTTTATTTTACAATATCACAAAGAAAATGTCAAGTAAACCATGTCAATGTCCCATAACATGTGTGGCCTTACAGTTCTAGTGAAGACAAGTGATCAACACCGTCTTCCCTGTGACACGATGGCACAGGCAGGTAGAGGTTAAGAGTTTTAATCAAATTAAACAAAAAAGAAGTGAGAGTCGTCAGACTCGAGCTCCTCCTCCTCCTCCTCCTCCTCCTCTTCGCCCTTTAATTCGCCCTTTAATTCCCCCCCCCTCACAACACATGGCGCCCTTTCAGAGATAAATGTGTGTGTTCTCCATCGTTGTTGTAAATGTTTGATTTCCTGTAAATTGTCGTATCCTGAGGCCAAAGTAACACAAAAAGTGATTTCATGACTATAATTGATGGTTTCATTAATGTGTTCTCAAAGTTAAAGACTCCAGAAGTCACTTCACTACTGAACACATTAAACTAGCTAAACTCCACCTGTGTGACACTGTGATGTCATCGTCCCTGCGCCGCTGGACGAGGCGCTCCAGAGATGTAAAAGCCTGTTTCTTGTCAGCGAGGAGACGGCGCCGCCTCCGGGGACGCGTCCTCCTCACGCCAGAACCCCTCACGCTTTGTCTCTGTACTGACAAGCTCCTGTCCCATTTCCCACAATGCATCTGTGCCCTCTGCAACATCCCCATCCATCCCCATCCATCCCCATCCATCTCCATCCATCCCCTTCCCCTCCCGCGACGCCCCGGGCCCGTGAGCTCCTCTCCTCCCGATGAGTTACCGCCTCCTCTCCCGCGGCGCCGCCGGGATGCATCCCGACGTGACAATGTGAGAGGATGGATTACAGCGGCGAGCGCCACGCAGACGGGGCGCCGCGCGGCGGCCGACGAGGAGCAAGCGCTGCTCCAAGACTCGGGTGGAGATGATAAAAAGGGGAGGCGGCATCCTAATTAGTCTTTTTATGAAAAAACATGCAGGAGGCAGGAAGCCGCTCTCCGGCGTGGAGACGGGATCAACGCTGAAGGAGCTTTTCTAGTGGCGGTAAATAAGAAGCAGGAGGATTGTAGCGCGGCTGAACTGATGAATGTTGCTCTCCTCGTGGAGAAGAGCATCCTCGGTGCTCAGGCTTCACACCTCGCCGTCAGGGAGACGGGCGCACGCCAGAAGAAGACGAGACGCCTTCATCCAGCGAGTGTGTTTAGACACGGGCAGAACAAATGAAGTAGGAGGGTTTCTTTTAAGCTGGAAGCATCCATGTGAATATATATACACACACACATATACACATATACATATATACATATATGTGTATATATATATATATATATATATATATATATATATATATATATATATGTATATATATACACACACATAAATATATATATATATATATATATATATATATATATATATATACACACACACATAAATATATATATATATATATATATTTATTTATGTATATATAAAAAAATATGAATATATATGTATTTATTTATATATATTTTAATTATATATATATATATATATATATATATATATATTTATATATATATTTATCTATATATATATACATATATATATATATATATATTTACATACATATATGTTATATATGTTATATATGTTATATATGTTATATATATATTTATAAAAACTAAGATTGGCGTGCCGTCCTGTGGTACGTCCTTTTGTTAAACTATGCAGGTGCATTGACCCCCCCCCCCCCCCCCTCACTATCCCCACTACTGGCTATGAATACTCGTTCTTATTTCTGTTTTATCAGAGTTAGAATTTATGTAGACCTGACCGGTACCGTTGGTATAAGTTCGATATAAACGTAAACTCTCTGGTTCCCCGTGCCCCCCCAGTTTGGCGTAACAATGATTTCATATTGAATCCCCGTGTTCATCTCTACAGTTGAATCGACCGTCGGATGAAATTAAGAAGTCATTACCTCCTTTTGTTTTTCCATGAGCAGAAGAAGGATCTGAACCGTACCGACAGCATCGCTAGAGCCTCCGCCAGAGGTCAGGAACACGTCCTCAAGGTCGTGTGTCGAGTTGATTTAAATGTTCGAAACAATCCACGATGCATGCTGTTGAAAGCCTGCAGTAACTTCTTCAAACACGTTGAAGGAAGACGAGTCGTTTGTAGAACACAAAGTTTAATCTCTGGGTTTTGGTTGAGGAGGACCTCCAGGTCATCGGGTCACCGGCGTGAGGATCAAGTTATTTAGTGTTACGTTTCTTATCGTAAAGCATAAAGCAAACATAATCCTCTTCTCGTGCGAGAGCCGATGGATTTTAATGACTTCTGGAGGGAATCTGTGAACTCCTGGGCTCGTGAAATCATTTGAACGCCCCCTCATTAAAAAAAGAGCCCAAATTCCAGTCCGGCTCAGCCCTCCATAATTATTCTCCTCTCGGCTTTAGTGCTTATTAATTTACATTTGTGCGAGTCGCCGCCCGTTGGAGACGTCGTCTCCAGATGGCTCCGGGCTGCGAGGCTCAACGCTTTGACCAGATTCCATCATCGTGACCCAGTTCCATGCACATCTGAACCGAAGCTCTCGTGCTTTGGCTTCTAATGAAGCTCTCATGCTTTGGTTTCTTATGAAGCTCTCGTGCTTTGGTTTCTTATGAAGCTCTCATGCTTTGGCTTCTTATGAAGCTCTCATGCTTTGGTTTCTTATGAAGCTCTCATGCTTTGGCTTCTTATGAAGCTCTCATGCTTTGGTTTCTTATGAAGCTCTCGTGCTTTGGTTTCTTATGAAGCTCTCGTGCTTTGGCTTCTTATGAAGCTCTCGTGCTTTGGCTTCTTATGAAGCTCTCGTGCTTTGGTTTCTCATAACACTGACATGTTTCAAACAGCTTCATGGCTGCAGAGATACGGCTTTCACTTTGGGTATTCAGAGCAGAAACTTCAGAAATAGGTCATTTTTTAAAGCTTAGACGAGCCACAGACCTTCAGCGTGAGATGATATGGACGCATGGATACGTGTCGGATTCAAAACTCTTGCAAGGTCTTTGAGATTCTGCATGTTCTCCAAAACAGGAGAACGTCTTCCTGAATGTACGAACTCCTTTTATCTATTTATTAGCAAACATTTCTAGAAAGAAGAGTGTAATTCTGAATCATGGATTTTCACCAACAAGTCAGAACAGGAACAGAAGAAGTCTGTAAGTGACGTCACAGACGCTACGTCCTTCTTTCTACAGGTACTCTACAAAGGGCCCGGCTATGGGAATGTAGATAATAAGATGATAAGTACGCATGTATACGTGTCAGATTACAAACTCCGTCCATAAATGTCGGCTCAGGTCTTTGAGGTTCTGCATCTTCAGCCAGAAAAGAGGAAAGTCTTCCTGAATGAATGCATGGATGTAAATGTTCCTCGTTTTTTCGCAAAAATGTTCTAGAAAGAAGTAAGAGGAGTGTATTTCTGAATCCTGGATTTTCCGAAGAAGTCAGTAAGTGACGTCACAGACGCTGCAGGTACTCCACAAAGTGCCGTTTACAGGAACGTAGATAATAAGATAATAAGATGCTTGAATACGTGTCAGATTACAAACTCTGTCTATAACGTCGGCTCAGGTCTTTGAGATTCTGCATCTTCACCCAAAAACAGAAGAAAGTCTTCCTGAATGAATGCATGGATGTAAATGTTCCTCATTTTATGTATTTATTTGCAAAAATGTTCTAGAAAGAAGTAAGAGGAGTGTATTTCTGAATCCTGGATTTTCACCAACAAGTGAGAACAAGAAAAGGAGAAGTCCGTAAGTGACGTCACAGGTACTCTACAAAGTGCCCGTTTATAGGAATGTAGATAATAAGATGATAAGTATGCATGAATACGTGTCCCATTACAAACTCTGTCCCTAGACGTCGGTTTATTTCTCTGATCTGAGCGGATGCTCGTGAGGAGTCGGGACCCACCTCCGATGTCGGGCCTCAGCTTGTTGTCGTAGCCGTCCAGCAGGCTGTTGAGGATGTGCGTGACGTCGCTCTCGAACACTTTGGGAGTCAGCACCCACGTCTTGTTCGCCCCATCATCGTCTTCTTCGTTCTGGAAGGAGCTGCGGGGAGGAGAGAGGAAGGACACGCACGCCATCAATACTTCATAGCGCTCTCATATTTATTTAGAAAGAGAGCCGAGGAGGTCGGAGACGAGGTCGGGAGGGATGTTTTCACGCTTTTCTTCATCACTAAATATAGCTGCTGGAGAAACGCTGGAATAGGCTTCCCGCTCAGAGAATATGTTGTAGGGAGAATATATTAATTATCTAGGGCACACAACAACATGCATTCACACTGTGAGGCCATCATTAATGTAATATTCATGTTGGTCAACCGCCTGTTAAAAGTAATGATCTACTTCATCCAGGAGATGTTTTCGGTTGTTTCCACTCAGACGTCTGTGTTCCTGCAGCTCCTTGAGACAATGTTCTTCACATTTAAATCTAATATCTTAAGCTTCATCCACATTGTTTAGATTATTGGTGAAGAACCAAGCGGCGTCTCAAGACCGATCCGTCCTGCATGCAGACCACGTCAGATAAGACGGCTCAGTGCATCCTGGAGTCAGAAGGTCAACGTGTCTTTAGTTTATCGTCATAATCCTCTGGTTATGAGTCTGCTTCCTGACGGGGAACACTCACACACACACTGTAGCGTACATGCTAATCTAAAAGCATATATAATATGTCTATATAGGAAGTTCACGGCTGATGGGAATAATGGGACACGCAGTTAGACGATCCAGAGGAGGTACTTCATCATGTTTTATTGTCCATGGGACACACACCCCGCATGAGAGCCGCCATCCTTCACGTCACACAGCGCTCTCGTCATTAAACGCGTCCTCCCCGAAGCCTCGTACACACTTTGGGGTTTTTCCCCACGGAGAGATCTCGCAAATGTTTAATTTGAGTGATGTTGTGAAAGAGTCGACGGCTTTGTGTCAGCCACGGAAACTCAGGTTCTATTTATGTATTTAATTTATTTAATTTTATTCATAAAATTTAATGTTATTTAATTGTATTTATTTAAATGTATTCATTTAATTGTATTTATTTAATTTGTATTTATTTCATTTCATTAATTTCATGAATTAATTGTATTTATTGTATTTATTTATTGTATTTTTATTTATTGTATTTATTTATTTTATTTATTGTATTTATTTTATTTTATTCATTTTTTAATTTTTTTATTGTATTTTTATTTTTTATTTACTGTATTTATTTTATTTATTAAATTGTTTAAATATTTTCAGTACTCTTGTTGTGAAAGCAGGTGTTACCATGCGCGTCGAGTAACACAAAGTCACACCTGGACGGATCCACAACCAGTTCTCAGAGAGACGTTTTGACAACGTTCCCCTGAACCGTGTCCCAGGAGGACTGTTGTGATCCCGTGATTGACGTGATTGGTGATCCCTAAACGAGACGGAGGCCTCAGGTGTGTTCGTCTCCACCGCGCGACACACTCTCGACGGAACTAAGTAGAAGGGCTCTCTCCTTTTTTACCCCTGAAAAGATTTGTTTTCTATTTTTCGGGAGTTGTTCCTGATCCGATTTGAGGTCAAAGGTCAAAGGTCAGGGATGTCGTACGTGTACAGACTGTAAAGCCCTTTGAGGGGAGTTTGTAATTCATGATTTTGGGCTGTATAAAGTAAACTAATTTAAATAATCTACCCATTGCTTCTTAAAATTGCCTTTACCTGACAAAATAAATGTCAAGATTTGCTTAAGTTACGGTCAACGACAACTTCCACAATTATCTTTAAAAAAGAAGAAGCAGAAGCTCGCCTTCAATTTACAAACAGGTGAAAATATTCTGAGATGGGAACGTTTCGCTTGAGGCCAGAAGATTTCACCGGAGCGTAAATAGATCGTTAGGAGCTGGAGGAGATATCTTCTCTAAGTTCCTCGCCTCAGACGACTCCGACTGGAAGGATAATGATGTCTCAAGAGCCCCCCCCCCCCCCCCCCCCCGAAATGTTAAGAAGAAACTTGTCTGGTTACTAAAGAGGGAGGAGCTTCTGAGCAGATTTGAACTCTTCTTCCTGACACTGCTTCTTATCCAATCAGGAACTATTTCCCATGATGCACTGCACTGTTACCGCGTTATGATTTGTACTTTCATCTCTTTTACCATTTGTGTATATATATATAAAAATATATACATATGTATACATACATATACCTATATATCTAACTATATATTTAACTATATATACATGTATTTATATATATATATATATATATATATATATATATATATATATATATATATATATATATATATATATATAGTTTGGAGAATCAGCCAACAGCATAAAAGAGATTGAAACCGTTTCCAGCTTTCAGCGAAGCTCTAGAGCAACGAAACAAAGAGATTTCTAAATTAAATGATAAAGAATCATTAATGGTGGAGGGGAACAGAAAGAAAGCTTTTCATTGGCCGAGCTCGGGGAAAGAGGCTCTGATGGCGTTCTCGTGTTCTCAGGCGGGTGCAGGAGCAGCACTCTGCATGGAGCGCCATCCTCCTGCTCCCGAAACACGAAAGCCTCATATCTGTTCTCAGGTCAGCCGTTAGCCGTGGATCAGCGGACACCTTCACGTCTCCGTGAGGGAGCGGCTCTGGTGGATGTGTGTTCAGATGTCTGCATCCCACAGAGTCACTGAGAGCTGGAGCACCGGGGAAGAGACGGGAGTTATGCACTGCAGGCCTGAGGACCAGAGGACCAGAGGACCAGAGGACTAGAGGACTAGAGGACCAGAGGACCAGAGGACCAGAGGACCAGAGGACCAGAGGACTAGAGGACCAGAGGACCTGAGGACTAGAGGACCAGAGGACCAGAGGACCAGAGGACTAGAGGACCAGAGGACCAGAGGACCAGAGGACCTGAGGACCAGAGGACCAGAGGACTAGAGGACCAGAGGACCAGAGGACTAGAGGACCAGAGGACTAGAGGACCAGAGGACCAGAGGACCAGAGGACCAGAGGACCAGATGACTAGAGGACCAGAGGACCAGAGGACCAGAGGACCAGATGACTAGAGGACCAGAGGACTAGAGGACTAGAGGACCAGAGGACTAGAGGACCAGAGGACCAGAGGACTAGAGGACCAGAGGACTAGAGGACCAGAGGACCAGAGGACTAGAGGACCAGAGGACTAGAGGACCAGAGGACTAGAGGACTAAAGGACCAGAGGACTAGAGGACCAGAGGGGCCGCAGAGGGTCCAGAGAGGGTCCAGATATATGTATGTATATATATATATATATATATCAGTATGCAAATAAGTGTGTGTCCAGTTATTGTTATAAAACAGATGCAAACAGAAAATACAAGATGTAAACAAAAGAAAATTGCAGCGGGTTGAATGTTTTGATTATCTGATGAATTATTTTTATTTATTTTTCTCTATTAATTTTCAGATTCATTTTATATTAATTTAGGATAGGAATATATAAGCATTTTTTGCTTCTACCTATACCTTTTTAGTCCTTTTGTTGTGTATATTATATAGAATAATATTGTATTGTATTTGATTTGATTGACTAAATAAAATTCACAAAAACAACAACCACATTCTACAAGCAGCATTGTGGCCGAGCGTCTGCACACTCACACACACACACACACACACCCACTCACACACACACACACACACACACACACACACACACCCTCACACACACTCGTGTGCCCGTCTGAGCACACATGCACAGGTCCATCTTCCATCTTCCAATCACAGGGCTGGAGGTTCAATCCCCGCCCAATGTGTCCTTGAGCAAGACACTGAACCCTGAGTTGCTGCCTGTAGCATACGGTGTATGAATGTAACTGGATTGTAAGTCAATTTGGATAAAAGCGTCAGCTAAATGACATGTGATGTCATTTAGCTGACGCTTTTATTTTTGACGTGACGTCAAATACATTGTACTTTTATTTTGAAGATTTCAAATGAAATGGATTTGTGTTCGTATTAGAGAAATGTTCTTTTGTAGAATATTTCTACACTCACCTAAACACTAATCAAATGCAAAGAGAGTTATTTCACTATAAGTTATAGTTATAGTTTATAAACTCAGATAAAATAAGATAATCCTTTATTCGTCCCTCAGAGGGGAAACTGACGGATACAGCAGCAGGAACAATAATAACAATGTAAAGAAACAGGAAGGAGGAAGACAATAACAATATTAAATATTAAATATACAGATGGAATGAACTTATGTTCAAGGTAATGATTATGTCTATATGCCGTGTTTCAGGTACACCGGCCCTTTAAGAGGGAGCCGTGAGGCGGATGTGGCCCTCGGTGAACATGAGTTTGACGCCCTGCTCTACCGTAACAGGGGTCGGCCCTTTAACTGAGACATAGAGGATATCAAACTCTCATCTGCAGCAACTTTCAATATTAATAAATAATTAACACCCTGCAGAAGGAATAAACTTATGTGCAAGGTAATGATTAGGTCTATATGCGGTGTTTCAGGTACACCGGCCCTTTAAGAGGGAGCCGTGAGGCTGATGTGGCCCTCGGTGAACATGAGTTTGACCGTTTAACTGGATCCATAGAGTATATCAAACTCTCTCTGCAGCAACTTTCTAAATTAATAAGTCATTAACACCCTGTGTAACGTGGGGGGGGGGGGGGGTAGAGTTATTAAACATCATCAAGGAACCAATCATAAAGTAGTAGATATATATGTATCCACGTCTGAGAGTAAAGGTAGAACTAGTGAAAGCCGTAATAACACTGTACCGTGACCCTCCTTCAGGTTCCACGTGGTACTGCGCCCATGTGAGGAACCACTGTTACTCCACAGGACTACAACCTGGGAATGGAACTACAGTGACCAGGATGCTCCGGGGGAAGCAGCTGTGAGGCTTTCCTCTGCACCGCTACGAGAACAAGAAGACTGACGACCGCGTGGCATCCATCACATGTCAGGAGTTATGAGAGGTACATAAGTTAGTTTGTGATTATGTGTCAACGTTACACAAGAAGCAAATGTGCTCCATGAAATATCATACGATGGATAGAAGAGATATCATGATGACCAGGTTTGACTGGAATGTACCATTTAGGATTTAATTCATTAAATGTCACAAAATGTCTCAATAAAATACTTAAATTGTCTTTTCCATCGGTCAGGACTCCCGTGTCTCCATGTGTCCATGTGTCAAACTCATTATAGTGTCAAACAATGTACAAAACAAAATAAAAATAAATAAATAAATAAAATAAATAAATAAATATATATATATATATATATATATATATATATATATATATATATATATATATATATATATATATATATATTTCATTTCAGTTACTTTGTCATTAATTGTTTTATACACAATTATGCCAAGTCTAGATAACTGTTTGTTGTTGTTGTTGTTGTTGTTGTTGTTTCTCCTGAGCCTCCACCAGCCGTTGGAGGTGCTTAAGTTGGATTTGTGACTTGAGCTTAACGACGTTGACATGGAGTTGAATTCACATCAGAGACGAGTTCATGATGTCATGGAACAGACGGAGTCCTCCGCGGTGAGGATTCCGCTTCAACGTAAAGGACGAGGACGTCAGCTTCACTCCGGTGGACGGACTGAGCTTCATGAGTCCCACATGTCAGATCATCAGAGCTGTGACTGTGTGTCAGAGGGACACGTGTACGCAGTAGTGTGTTCATCATCGACGTTACAAACCAGCATGTCGTATAGTGAACCCTGAAATGTGATTTACTGACATGTCACATGTAGATATTAACGATCCATGTCCATCAAACCAACACAGGCTTGTGTTGATCCCTGGGAAATATACATATATTCCCAGATATATATGTATGAATGTATAATTTTGATTTTTATAAATTATTTTTCTTGATTTTAAATAAATGTTCTGATTTATTTGATTAACACATATAATATATATATATATATATATATATATATATATATATATATATCAGTATGAAAATAAGAGTTATTGTCATAAAACAGACGCAAACAGAAAATAAAAGATGTAAACAGAAGAAAAGTGCAGCGGGTCCAAAGTTTTGATATCTGATGAATTTCCTCTGCAGCGAAAACGCTGAGTCCACCGAACAGTGAACCTCCCTCAGCATGAAGAACACACCTGGCAGAGCACCTCCTCCCTCTGACATCACCTCCTCCCTCTGACATCACCTCCTCCCTCTAACATCACCTCCTCCCTCTGACATCACCTCCTCCCTCTGACATCACCTCCTCCCTCTGACATCACCTCCTCCCTCTGACATCACCTCCTCCCTCTGACATCACCTCCTCCTCCCTCTGACATCACCTCCTCCCTCTGACATCACCTCCTCCTCCCTCTGACATCACCTCCTCTTCCCTCTGACATCACCTCCTCCTCCCTCTAACATCACCTCCTCCCTCTAACATCACCTCCTCCCTCTGACATCACCTCCTCCCTCTGACATCACCTCCTCCCTCTGACATCACCTCCTCTGACATCACCTCTCCCTCTGACATCACCTCCTCCCTCTGACATCACCTCCTCCTCTGACATCACCTCCCTCCCTCTGACATCACCTCCTCCCTCTGACATCACCTCCTCTTCCCTCTGACATCACCTCCTCCTCCCTCTAACATCACCTCCTCCCTCTGACATCACCTCCTCCCTCTGACATCACCTCCTCCTCCCTCTAACATCACCTCCTCCCTCTGACATCACCTCCTCCTCCCTCTGACATCACCTCCTCCTCCCTCTGACTCCTCCCTCTTCCACCCTCCTCCTCCCTCTGACATCACCTCCTCCCTCTGACATCCACCTCCTCTTCCTCTGACATCACCTCCTCCTCCTCTGACATCACCTCCTCCCTCTGACATCACCTCCTCCTCCCTCTGACATCACCTCCTCCTCCCTCTGACATCACCTCCTCCCTCTGACATGACCTCCTCTTCCCTCTGACATCACCTCCTCTTCCCTCTGACATCACCTCCTCCCTCTGGCATCACCTCCTCCCTCTGGCATCACCTCCTCTTCCCTCCTCTGACCTCTTCCCCTCCTCTCCCTCTGACATCACCTCCTCCTCCCTCTGACATCACCTCCTCCTCCCTCTAACATCACCTCCTCCCTCTGACATCACCTCCTCTTCCCTCTGACATCACCTCCTCCCTCTAACATCACCTCCTCCCTCTGACATCACCTCCTCCTCCCTCTGACATCACCTCCTCCCTCTAACATCACCTCCTCCTCCCTCTGACATCACCTCCTCTTCCCTCTGACATCACCTCCTCTTCCCTCTGACATCACCTCCTCCCTCTGACATTACCTCCTCCCTCTGACATCACCTCCTCTTCCCTCTGACATCACCTCCTTCCTCTGACATTACCTCCTCCCTCTGACATCACCTCCTCTTCCCTCTGACATCACCTCCTCCCTCTGACATCACCTCCTCCTCCCTCTGACATCACCTCCTCTTCCCTCTGACATCACCTCCTCCCTCTGACATCACCTCCTCCCTCTGACATCACCTCCTCCTCCCTCTGACATCACCTCCTCTTCCCTCTGACATCACCTCCTCCCTCTGACATCACCTCCTCCTCCCTCTGACATTACCTCCTCCCTCTGACATCACCTCCTCCTCCCTCTGACATCACCTCCTCCTCCCTCTGACATCACCTCCTCCTCCCTCTGACATCACCTCCTCCTCCCTCTGACATCACCTCCTCCTCCCCCTCAGCTCGTTACTCCACCTGGAGCCTGGTTATTGACCGTAGGGTCCACACTCCGTCCCCCGTGTTGATCGGGTCCTCTCCTCCTCGTGAGGAGGACTCAGACATCAAAGCCTGAGTCACGGTGAGGCCTTCAGGTCAAGAGGCCCAAACAAACCAAATGACGCTGCATGCAAACTACCGAGAAACGATCAAAGAACTCCACGACGCACAGGACTGGATTGGAAAGAGAACGTGTTGCTGTGCTTGAGGAACTCGCTCTGACATCTGCAGAGTTCTCCTGTGGCCTCGGTATGATCGTCTCAGGATATGTCACCTCCCCGGTCCTTTGTGCATCACTTGTTTGTGCTCCGCTGATTGATCACATTCCCATAACCTGCACATACAGAGGAGGCGAGAGCAGAGGAGGCGAGAGCAGAGGAGGCGAGAGCAGAGGAGCCTCGGCATCCTTCCTCTGGACTCAAGGAATCCCGTCTCCACCGGGGACGACAGAACAGCTTCTCAAATATGCAGCTCAGTTCAAGATGAAATGGCAGTCCTTTGCCTGTGTGTGTGTGTGTGTGTGTGTGTGTGTGTGTGTGTGTTAAAGAAGGGGTTGACTCCATATGTGTCCTCTCTGTCCTTATTGTGCCTTTACACTTGTGTTCCCTGTGTGATTGTCTGCCATTTTGAAATCCTGTTCCTTCTCCTTCTTAAATACGTGAGCTGACACCCTCATTCACACTCAGGTTTCCTCCATGATGCATGAAGATGATGATGATGAAGATGAGGATGATGATGGTCCGTCACCTGCGTTTAAAAACGAGTCTCTCGGGCTGCAGGAATAGACCTGATCCCCCAAGGAGGGCTTAGCCGGGACTCTGTGTAGCCTTAGCTGCGGCCGTTAGCCCGCACTATGCTACTCCTGACGCCGGACAGCTTGTGAGGGGCACCGGCCTCCTCGCGCACACGTAACCGCAGAATCACACCGTGAAATCACCGGATCACCACATCCGACTCCTCCAGTCACACCGGAGCTGCGTCCTTTTGTTCCCGGTAAACAAGAAGAGCACACGTCGCCCCGTCATGCGACGCATGTGTCGCTTTAAAGGCATCCCGTAATAATGCATCTATATCCCCGCGTCGAACCGAACGATCCATGCGCAACGTTCCTCGGGTTTCTTCCCCCGGTGCGTGAGGCACCGCGCGGCCCGGGAGGGACCGCGGACGGCCGGGCAGCGCCGCCGTGAGACGGGAGGCAACGCGACGCCGAGAGGACTCGCCGCGCCGCGACGCGAGAATCAAGCACCGCGGCTTACCTCGCGGGGAGAGACGCGGCGAGCAGCAGCCAGAGGAGCAGCGCCGCGGGCCGGGACGGCTTCGCCATCGCTGCCGAGCATTTGGAGGCGAAATTCGTGGGAGCCATCATCACCTCCATCATCGTCGTCGTCGTCGTCGTCGTCGTCGTCACCATCTTCGCTCCCTCTTCTTGCAGATGGACGTGTCCGTGTGTCGTTACTGTGTTTCCTCTCCACGATACATTACGCACCGCGGCGGCGGGTCGGCGTCTCGAGCCCCGAGGCGGTGACGTGAAAATCAGACAAAACGACCCCGAAAAAATGGATGCAGGTAGAAAAGGTGGGTTCCGCGTCGCCTCTTTTTTTGTTGGTTGCCTGTCAGCTGTAAGTGGGCCCTGAAGAAACGGCCACAGACGGTGAACCCCCCTCCTCCTCCCGCCCCCCGTAATATGCTATTCTGACATGGAGCAGCTGAAAACAACAAGCCGGAGGAGCCGCGGTCTGAATGCAGATTAGCAGCGGGGTCAGAGAGGAGGACGCTGCTGCTGCAGCGCGATCAACACATGCGTGTTACACCAAGCGGAAGCTGCACTGATGGTACAGAGACTAGCTGCTGCTACATGGAGGTGGATGCTGCCGCTAGCACACGGTGGATAACACGTAAAGATGTATATATATATATATATATATATATATATATATATATATATATATATATATATATATATATATATATATATATATAATAAATAAATATATAAATAAATACATATATATATATATATATATATATATAAATAAATATATGTTTATATATGTATAAACATAAATATATATATATATATATATATATATATATATATATACATATATGGACTTTATATAGACATAAATACATGTACACTTTATATAGAGTATAAATATGATTGTGTATGAACATAAATATACATATCAATATATCAATATCAATATCAATATATATATATATATATATATATATATATATATATATATATATATATATATATATATATATATATATATATATATATACATAGTGTTAGGTTCTGTGTGTTTCCTGTTTTAAGTTGAAGTCTCTGTCTCGTTTCCTGTTTCCCTGCTCTTCCCTCCCTGTGCTTGTTGGTTTCTTCCCTGATTGTTCCCTGATTGTTCCCTGATTGTTCCCTGATTGTTCCCTGATTGTTCCAACCTGTCTCGTTCCCTGAGTCTTTAGTCTGTGTCTTTCTGTGTCCGGTCTCGGATCGTTTTGTTCATCCGTGGTGTGTTGTCCGTGATCCTGTGTGGAAATTAAACATGTTTGTGCGAGAAACTCTTTACGTTTAGGTACTTATCACCACGATCCGTATACATATAGACATATATATATATAAACATAAATATACAGACCATATATAGACTATATTTATGTGACTATATATATATAGTCACATAAATATATATATATGTACATATGTATATATATATATATATATATATATATATATATATAAATACATACATATATATATATATATATATATATATATATATATATATATATATATATATATAAATACATAAATATATATATATATATATATATATGTGTATAAACATAAATATATATATAGTTCAATTTATTCAATCCATTATTATTATTATTATATATATAGTTAGTTAGTAGTTAGTATTCTCGTTGCCGAATAATGTGACACAATGTGTTAAGTGACATCCGGCCTCGTCAGACTAATGAGGAGCAAAGAAACTCAACACGACTATTTAAAGAAACTCTCCTCTAAGTAATGACACAACAACATAATGTCAGGTGGAAACATGTGAGAGAGAGAGAGAGAGAGAGAGAGAGGAGGAAAAGAGAATTGCCTATTTTGCCCTACACATCTATTTGAGACGCAGGCCTGAATCCAGTCTGTTTCAGCACCACAGACAGCTCCTCTACAATCAGCACCACAGACAGCTCCTCTTCATTCAGCACCACAGACAGCTCCTCTTCATTCAGCACCACAGACAGCTCCTCTTCAATCAGCACCACTGACAGCTCCTCTTCAATCAGCACCACAGACAGCTCCTCTTCAATCAGCACCACAGACAGCTCCTCTTCAATCAGCACCACAGACAGCTCCTCTTCAATCAGCACCACAGACAGCTCCTCTTCATTTAGCACCACCGACAGCTCCTCTTCATTTAGCACCACAGACAGCTCCTCTACGGTCAGCACCATGGACAGCTCCTCTTCAATCAGCACCACGGACAGCTCCTCTTCATTCAGCACCACAGACAGCTCCTCTACGGTCAGCACCACAGACAGCTCCTCTACGGTCAGCACCACGGACAGCTCCTCTACGGTCAGCACCATGGACAGCTCCTCTTCAATCAGCACCACAGACAGCTCTACTCTAAGCACCAAGCACTGAGCATCACCGACAGCTGCTCATCCCCAAAAAGGCGCTGATTCCATGCGTTTCTCTATGACGTCTCTATCCACTATACACATGTATTTAATGACACATGTATTTAATGACATGTAATTAATGACACATGTATTTAATGACACATGTATTTAATGACATGTATTTAATGATACATGTATTTAATGATACATGTATTTAATGACACATGTATTTAATGACATGTATTTAATGATACATGTATTTAATGACATGTATTTAATGATACCTGTATTTAATGATACATGTATTTAATGACACCTGTATTTAATGATACCTGTATTTAATGACACATGTATTTAATTATACATGTATTTAATGATACCTGGATTTAATGACACATGTATTTAATGACATGTATTTAATGACACATGTATTTAATGATACATGTATTTAATGACACATGTATTTAATGACATGTATTTAATGACACATGTATTTAATGACACATGTATTTAATGACATGTATTTAATGATACATGTATTTAATGATACATGTATTTAATGACACCTGTATTTAATGATACCTGTATTTAATGACACATGTATTTAATTATACATGTATTTAATGATACCTGGATTTAATGACACATGTATTTAATGACATGTATTTAATGACACATGTATTTAATGATACATGTATTTAATGACACATGTATTTAATGACATGTATTTAATGATACATGTATTTAATGACATGTATTTAATGATACCTGTATTTAATGACACATGTATTTAATGACATGTATTTAATGATACATGTATTTAATGATACATGTATTTAATGATACATGTATTTAATGACACCTGTATTTAATGATACCTGTATTTAATGACACATGTATTTAATTATACATGTATTTAATGATACCTGGATTTAATGACACATGT